>PVKN010022783.1:0-15033 GCA_004027915.1 Capromys pilorides | reverse complement strand
GACTTGACTTCAGGACCTCGAGCTTGCCAGGAAGGTGCTGTGCCGTTGAGCTATATCCCTGGCCCTGTAATTACTATTAAGTTTCTGTTTTTCTAAGTTCCCTTTATTTCTAGGAGTCTATGTACATGAAGCCCTTGGCCTAGCCTGAGACACCAAGGGAGCTCACAGGAAGCCCAGTATGACTGCAACCAACTCCTCTGTGCAAGTGCCCAGGCAACGTGGCAGGGAGCACAAGCTGCCCTCATGAACCTGTCTGCTTTTGTCAGATTGGCTAGACTGCGCTTCCCAGACTCCCCTTCAGCTGGCAGGGGTGCGGAGTGGAAGCAGCAGGTGTCCTGGCTGGCAGGGCCGCCCACACTACTGTGCACATCGCTAGGCTCTCGTCCTCTTCCAGCAGCAGCAGCAGCACCTAGATGCAGCCACCCAGCCTGACCTGATGACAGGCTTGATGGGAGAGCTGGTCCCCCAGTCACCCACCTGGGACCGTCATGCAATTAGAAACAAAATCCTATTGTGTCAAAGATTCTGCATCCCAGAGCCTCTGGGGAAATACATGGAACCATGTGGCACATGAGCACCTACTAAAAATTTTGGGCTAGTGAGATAGCTCAGCAGACTAAGCACCTGATTAGGCAAGCACAGGGATCCCCGGCACCACAAGCCGAGCCAGCATCCCACCCCTGGGCACACTGAGACGCACGCCTATAATTCCAGCTCTGGAGAGGCTGAAAATAGGAGGATCACTATGACTCCGAGCTACACAGTAAGCCCCTACACCAAATACATTAATTTTTTTTTTTTTTTTTTGGTAGTACTGCAGACTGAGCCCAGGGCCTTCAAACTGCGCTACAGTCCCAGCCCTTTTAAAAACTCGTTTTGAGAAAAAGTCTTACTAAGTCTTTAAGATGCCCAGGATAGGGTCAAATTTGAGATCCTCCTGCCTCAGTTTCCTAAAGTGCTGTGGTTATACGCATGGGCCACCATGGAGCGCGTGCACACACACACCCTAAACACACACTGGACCAGTGCTTGCAGAATGTGGCTTTTATTCTGGCCTTCACACGTCTACTACTAAAACAACACAGACCTGTGGTACCCCAACCCCACGACCATTGTGACCACTCCAGCTTCCTCAGTGCCTTCCTCCCGCCCCCTCCCCCCATCCACCTTGCTCCCTGGCTGGGGGCTTTGCCTACACCTCACCCCGGGCGTGCAGCATGAAGTGGCCATGCAGCTCCCCGAGGTTGTCAAAGGAATCCTCGCATTCCGTACAGTGGTACGTGCCCTCCTCTTCCTCCTCTTCCTCCTCCTCCCCTCGCCCAGCTGCTTGGCCCTCCTCAGCCCGAGGGGGCTCTTCCTCTTCCTCCCCCAGGGCTCTGCCTTCAGGGGCTGGTGCTTCCTGGGGGGCTGCAGCAGGGCAGCAAAGCCGGCAAGGTGGGGTGCCTGGTGGGGCCTCTCCAAGCGGGGACCGGCCACAGAGCGGGCAGGGCTGAGCCGCAGGGCCTGGGGGCTGGGCTGCACGGGGAGCCCTGCGGGACGGGCCTCCCCGACCCCCACCAAGGCGCTGCTTCACCTTGTAGCCCGGGTCATATTCGGGATCATCAGTGGTCTCCTCTTCTTCCTCCTCCTCATCTTCCTCCTCTTCAGAATCTGGCTCTGAGAGAGTATATTCAGAGTCAGAGGAGTGCTCGGGGCCTGTTGGTACAGATGGGGGAAGAGTGGTGTCAGAGGGCAGAAGGCTCTGGCTAGCTGTGCCCCCCCCGAGCCCCACCGAGGAAGCTCTTGTAGTAAAGACAGCCCACAGCCTTCCTTCTCACAGACGAGTTCTTGGGCCCAGGCCTGGGCTGGGGGACAGCAGATGCGCTAAATTCATGTGTCCAACAAACAAATATGCAGCAAGGACTGTGGTCGGGTGGGGGTTGGGCCAGCACCAACGACAGCATCCACTGAGGCTTGAGAAGCCCTGTCCTTATAGATTTAACGTGTTCGATCCTTAGAACCCTTAGAGGGAGCTACTATCATCATTTCTCCTGACCAACGTGAAAACTGAGGCCCAGAGCAGCTAAGACCACTCCCCTGGGGGTGGTGGCAGTGTACACGCCGGTAATCCCAGCACTTGGGAGGCTGAGGCAGGAGGATCACTGAGTTTGAGGCCAACCTGGGCTACCTACTGAGTTTGAGGCCAGTCTCAACTATACAGTGAGACTTTATCTCAAAAAGACCAAAAATAAAGTATTTTGACATGTGGTCACATATGCAAGGTGAATTAAAATATATATATATATATATATATATATATATATATATATATGTTATAAAGTATGATTTCATGAGCATGAAGGACATGCGTTGGACAAGTTTAAGGAAAAGGGGACAGCAGGCCTGGTGGTACACATCTGTAATCCCAGCATTCTTTCTAAAGCAAGAGGATCAAAAGTTTGAGTCCATGGGCATCAAGATGGCTCAGCAGTCTAAAGCACCTGCTTAGGCAAGCTTAGGCAACTGCTGGGACCATGGTTCGATTCCCAGCACCACATGCTGTGCACAGGCTGAATTAGCCATAAAAAAAAAAAAAAAAAAAAAAAAGGTTGAGTCCAGGGCGGGGGAGATAGTTCAGTGGTATAAATGCCTGCCTGGCAAGCACAAGGTCCTGAGTTCGATCTCTGGTACTGCAAAAAGGAGAGAGAATGAGAATTGGGGGCTGGGGATATAGCTCAGCAGCATAAGCACCTGCCTAGCAAGCGCAAGGTCTCAAGTTCAATCCCAGGTACCACAAAAAAAAAAAAAGAGTCCAGTTGAGACAATATAGCAACTTCCTGTCCCAAATTAAGAAACGTTAAGGGCTGTGTATGTGGCTTCGGTGGAGAGGCCATGGGTTTTATCCCAAGTACTGCTAATAAAGGAAAACTGCAGTCAATGTACAGAAAGAAGAGGTGACACCCACGGCCAAGCTGGGGTTGTGCCCACGGAGCCATGGTCACGGAGGGGACATGGGCTTCTTCAGCTCCCATGGTAGAGGTGGCCAAAACCATCTCAGGAGGCTGCAGTGCCTCACGCTGCACCCACTGGGGCCCCATCCTCTATGTCCTGCAGCAGTGCTGAGGGGTCCTGTGTCCACTGAGCCAGCCCGGGCACCCATGCCCTGCTCTCACTCCTGTCACAGTAGCCACAGGCCCTCTGGAACCTCTCTGCCCTCACCAGCCACAATGGGCTCCTCACCATCCCTCAAAACCTCAAGCGTGTATCACCTTTCTGCAGACAGAACAAGCTTGCTCCCTGCTCTCCTCTCCACCTCTGCTTAAGTATCCTCTTGTCAGTAACATTCTGGCTACTGTCTGACCAGAGACAGATATACCTGATTTTTCTCTCTCAGCCTGATTCACGGCTGTGCTTAGGGCCTGTCCCTGGAGCAAAGACTCCAGCTCACTGTGGTCACACACATGGTGTCTGTGTCTTTGTGGATTGGGTCTCTGCTTTCCATTTGCAAATCTTTTTGGAGGTCTGCCCACGTGCTGGTCCCCTCTGTCCTGTGTGTCCTCCCCTCCTTTTCCTTTAGTGGCCAGGTGGAGGTCCCTCCTTGGAGATGCTGTCCCAGACCTTGTGTCCAACTTCCTTGCCCACCCATGGGCCCCAGGCCCACTCCAGCTTCACCATGCTGTGTTCGTCCCCCCCCCCACCCCCCCAGCCAAGCACAGCTTCTGAACGTTTGCTAAGCATCCGGCCCTGCAACTCCTGCCACCCTTGGTCTCTGTCCCTCCTGCTCTCTCTCTGCTGTTTAGCATGCATTTTCTGTGATATTGGTGTGCACTGGTCCTCCTGTCTAGAACGCTGTCCTCCACTCTGTCCAACTGTCCCCTCTGGCCCCTCCTCCAGGAGGCTCCCTCTGCTGCTCCCCTGGCGACCTGGCCCTGTTGTACAAGCATCTCCCCTTCAAGCACTAGCTCGCATCTCCCCTCCTCTGCAAAGTCCTTCCCAATCTCCCCATGAGATGGTTAGTGTCTCTCTCTCCCTAGGTTGCTCCTATCCCCAAACCCCACCCCACCCTGACCTGAATGGTGGCCATGTAAGTCTGGAAGACCCTTCCTGGCAGGGCCTTCGTCTGTCCCATCTCCACAGCCCTCAAAACGCTGAGACAAGTCTGCCTTGGAAGACATTTGCAGAATGACTGCAAAAAAGGGGCAACACCTTGGGCGGGGCCCTTCCCCTCTCTCCTCCCACCTCTGACCTCACACTACCCACCCTCCTGGGCCATCACTGCCCACTATGACTTCACACGGCTGGCCTAAAACAAGCAGTCAGGTCACTGTCCAGGGCCACCAGGTCTTGTACAGCCACCATGACTTCCAGGGGTACAAGCCCTTTGGCATCCACCACACCTCCTCCACCTAAGAGACTCTCAAAGCCCAGCCAGGCTCTGGCTTCCACCGCACCCTCCAAGCCCACCAAGGCTCCCTTGCCTCCTGCCTCCTTGAAGACCACCAAACTAGCAATCCCCAACAGCTCCTCAGTGCCCCCCAAGTCATCGATGCCCCCCAACTCAGTCATTAGCCCGAGCAGCTCCAAGTCCTCCAAATCTACAGGTACAAAGACAGCCCCTTCTAACCGGCCCAGCAGCAGGTCCCAAGCCCGGAGCAAAACGAGAACACCCAGCAAGGTGAGCACTGACACCAAGGCCAGCACGGACACCAGAGCCAGCGAAGCTAGCAAGACCCGCGGCACAAAACGGCCCCAGCAGAGAGGAACACACAGTCGGGGCCGGACTCCAGGCAGAAGAAGACACCACAGCTCCCGGGGGCCACCCAGCAGGGCCAGCACTCCCCGAAGTGTAAGAACTCAAGAGGCTAGACCAGGCATGGCCAAAAGGGGGAGAACTCCTACTTCCCAGGCCAAGCAGAGCGAAGGCAAAGGTTACAGCCAGACTAGAACCAACAACAGGGAAAGAGACAAAAGCAGCCAGCCCAGAAACGTGGGCAGGGAAGCGAGCTACAGCCCACCAGGAGGACCAGGTACTGCGAGTGGCTCCAAGTTGACAGTGACCACCAGTAGGGCAAAGAGCGACAGCCCGGCTAGAAGAGCCCTCGAGAAGGGTCACGCCCAGTCTCCCCCGTCACTGAGGAAAGTGAACAGTTACAGTCAGATGATGGCCTCCACGTGTGAGCAGAGTTACAGTCTGACTGAGGTGTCCAACAGGGCCAAGGGTTATAACCATGCTAACACTTCCAACAGAACCCCAAGTCATAGTCGGTCCATCACTTCCAACACGACCCCAAGTTACAGCCATTCTAGCACCCCCAGCAGAACCCGAAGCCACAGTGGGTCCATAAGCCCCAGAAAGGCAAGAAGTCATAGCTGGAAAAGGACCCACAGCAGGGCAAGAAGCCACAGTTGGAAAAGAAGTCACAGTAGAGCAAGAAGCCGTACCCGGAAGGGAACTCCTAGCCAGATGAGAACACAAAGCCAGTCGCGAAGCCCTCGGAGGGAAGGAAGTCACAACTGGTCTAGACCCCCCAGTGAAGACAGAAGCTACAGCCACCGTAGAGGCGCCAGCAGAGACAGAGATCACAGCCGGTCTGGCGCTGCTAGCAAGGATAAAGATCGCAGCCGATCCAGAATTCCCAACAAGGAGAAAGATCACAGCCGATCAAGAACACTCAGTAAGGAGAAAGATTATACAAGAAAATCTAGAAGCCCCAAGGAGCACCATCATAGCCAACCTAGAACCTCTAGCAAGGAGAGAGGTTACAGCCAGTCCAGAATCCTTGAAAAAGAGAGAGGTCACAGCCAATCTAGGATTCCCGGCTGGCCTGGAGAGAGAGAGAGAGAGATCAGAGAGAGAGATCACAACAGATCTAGACCCGCCAGCAGGGAAAGAGATCATGCAAGACCATCTAGACCCACCAGCAGGGAGAGAAACAGCCAATCCAGAATTCCCAGTAAGGAGAGAGATGGCAGCCAATCTGGACAGTCCAGAACACCTAAGAAGCACAGAGGCTATACTCGATCTGGAACCTCTGGCAAGAAAGGTCACAGAACCTCCAGCACAGAGAGTGACTACAGCCCATCTAGAACCCCCAGCAGGGAGAGAAGCTTTAGCCAACCTAGAACTTCCAGTAAGCAAAGACACCCCAATCTACCTACAACCCCTAGGAATTTCAGTTGGAAGAAATCTAGCAGCTTAAGGAGTTCCAGTCAGAGCAGAACCCGTAGCAAGACAAGGAAACTCTCCCCATCAAGACTTCCTGCTGCAGCCCAGACCCTGAGCCGCGATGACGGTCAAGCCAACAACAAGACCTCCAAGGCCGTCTCACCTGGGGAAAGGTCTTCATCGTCTTCTTCCAAGCTGGCGTAGCCCCCGGTCTCAGCTGGCTCACGAGTCTCTGTCATGGCCAGGGAAGGGGACAGGAGACAGGAGTGGAGCAACAGCTGAGCAGCACCCCTCCCTGGCCAGTTCTCCAGTCACAGCTCTAGCAGTAAGTTCTTCTAACACAGGATGTTGGCAGGTAGAGAAGGATGCTGGACTGGGGAGAGAGGAAAGGCCTGCGGTGACTCAATAAATTTTTAGAAAGCATTCATCTGTGCTCCAAGCACAGTTGTGTGTCAGTGCTAAGGGTGAGAATAAAATGACCCCAGTGTCTCAGACCTCTACAGCCTGAACTATAGGCCTTGTCCCCTGCTGTGTCTTAGTTTCCCTATCTGTGCAATAATACCACTTTGTGGCTCTTATTCAATGGAGTAGGAAGAGGTAATGTTTCATTCATTCATTCATTCATTCATGTAGGGTTTTTTTTTTGTTTTGTTTTGTCTCCTTGAGACAGGGTCTTGCTATGCAATTCAGGTCAGGCTGACCTTGAGCTCACTTTTATAGCCCAGCCTGGTCTGGAACTCGCACTGATCCTCCTGCCTCAGCCTCCCAAGTGCTGGGATTACAGGCATGTGCCACCTCGCCCAGCTATTATTTTAAGGTGAAGTCTTGCTATGTAGCCCAGGCTAGCTTCAAACTCACAGCAATCCTCCTTCCTCAGCCTCTCAACAGCTGGGATTGCAGGTGTGTGCCACTATGCCCAACTCTTTAGATTTTTTGAGGCAGGATCTCTCTTTGTAATTCATGTTGGCTTCAAACTCTCAAAATCCTGGCTCAGCCTCCCAAGTGAGTGCTGAGATGACAGGCATAGGGCACCCTGTCCAGCCAGATATTCCAAATATTTTACAAGTAGGAGCAGCAAATCAGATCCATGAGTAGAGATAGCCAGGTGTGATGGTACACACCTATAATCCCCACTCAGGAGGGTGAGACAGGATTGTCATGAGTTCAAGGCCAGCCTGAGCTACAGGGCAAAAGAGACCTTGTCTCAAAAGTAAAAGAAAAAACAAAAAAAAATGGAACTGGAGGGGCTGGGGAGATGGCTCCGTGGCACAAGTGCCTGCCTGGCAAGTGCAAGGTCATGAGTTTGTACTCCAGTCCCAGAAAATAAAACACAAAACAACAACAACAAAATACAAAAGTGGAACAGGAGACCTATGCCAGGTATCACCCCTTTAGGTGCTGGGTGGTGGGGACATCTGGGACTAGGAGACAATTCTGTATGAGTTGGAAGGAAGGATAGGGAACACCTGGTGTAGCAGTGACATAGCAACCAGTCTGGACATATTTTAGTATTTCAACAGCTGATATGGTAGCAACAGTTCCTGACTGTCAGCCTTAGTTGTTTCAGCTGGTAACCTAGCGTTTAGGCTTGAATCTTAAACCTGTCACCCTTGGGCTGTGCAGCTTGAAGCAAAGGACATATCCTCTCCAGCCTTGCTTCCTGTCTGTAGGACAGGGGTGTCCGTGACGCTACACTCCTCAGGGCCCTGTTATGGCACCAGCACCTCCCTTATACAGATGAAGAAGCACAGGCACAGAGAAGACACCTCAGCAGCCCATCTGGTGCATGGCTGAAGCCATGTCATCCTACCCTCCTACAACGATCTCTCAGCTCAAAAGATGTTTTGTAGATAGATTGTCTGCACAATCTATGTGGGCGGGACTCCACAGACAGCGGCTGTTACTACTCATTCCCTACTGTCCTATAAACTTGAGCCATGCTGCCAGACTTCCTGCCTCTCGTGCACAACCTGGCCTTTTCACATCCTGAGGGTCTTAGTACACTGTGCTGTTCCTGTCTGGAATATCCTCTCTTCCTTGCCTCCTTTTTACTTTTCAAAGCCATAAGGACAGGGGAAAGGGACTGACGATGTATAGTGTGCCTAAGGAGAGTCACCTGGAGAGAAAACATTCAGACTTCCAAGAGAGAAAACTGGTCAGGCAATGGCCGTGACTCATCCAAACAGCTGACACATCCAGACAGCTGACACACATCCAGACAGCTGACACAACAGTTCTACAAAGCACTGTACATGGTTTCAAAGTAAATCCTGAGGGACTGACCTTGGGAGATATAAAAGTTACATGTTTTGTTATACAGGTCTTGCTTTAACTTGTTCTTGACCACCCAGTAGAAAGGTTTCACCATGAGGCATAAAACCTAAAGCTAGATTAGTATGCTGAGCTGTAAAAGGTTTAAGTCAACAGCTTCCGACATTGCCAGTTCTGTCAATAATCCATTGCGATTATGGAATACTGGACTATGTATACAATGATTTTCTCTTAGTTCAATGAGAAGAAATTTTTTGTACCGACCATGATTAGAAAACTTATCATGTCTACATCCTGTGCTTTGTATAACTACTAGGAGGACAACAATCTACATTATATCAATTATTGGGAA
The DNA here is from genome assembly GCA_004027915.1 of Capromys pilorides. Taxonomy (NCBI): domain Eukaryota; kingdom Metazoa; phylum Chordata; class Mammalia; order Rodentia; family Capromyidae; genus Capromys; species Capromys pilorides. The sequence goes on along the minus strand of PVKN010022783.1, from coordinate 6,265 downwards.
CTCCTACTAGTGCTTTGAAAATGTCATTGTTATTTTTTTTTAATTTATTTTCTTAAACCTCATTTATTTGTTTATGTTATGGCTGGCTCAGCCTACCCTAGGGGTGGGGCTGGTGCAGCACATGATACCTGGGATCCAGCCGTGGTCCCTGCAGTGGCCTAAACTTTCTGACGCAGGAACTTTAGACTGCTGAGCCATCTCACCAGCCCTGTCATTGTTATTTCTTATTAAATGAAAAACATGTTCAGCTAAAAATAAATCTTTTAAAAAAGTGGTAAGGATGTCTATAGTGCTTCCCCGGCACTCTCCTGGGGACCCTTCTGACTCCTCCCCCTTCTCTAATTCCCAGTGGACTCTTAGACCCATGTGCATGCCACTACCCCACTGCGCTCCCTGATGGTAGACAGCAGTGAAGGCGGTACCAGCATCAACCACACCGCTCACATGCCAAGGCCTGAGATGGGCAATGGGAATGCAACAACACAAAACACAGAGTCTCTTCAAGGCCCACAGGTCAAGTGCAGTATTGGGGACTGAAGAGGCTAGAGCATCTCAGAGTTGGCAACTCTGGCAGGGGAGCTTCTTGAAGAAGACAGACAGGTTCTGAGCTTTTAAGGACAGAATGCATTGACAGTTGATTGTTGATGATATTCTCTTAGATGGAGGGCCTCATTTAATTCGGGAATTCTACCTTAGGCCTGGGTAAGACTTGTCAAATGTAACAAAACAGGACTCCCAGATAAATTTTAATTTCAGATAAATAATATATATATAAACTGGGTGTAGTAATGCATGTCTGGAAGCTGAGGGTGGAAGATCACCAAGAGTTCCAGGCCAGCCTGGGCTACCTAAATTCAAGGACAGCCTAAACTGGATTATTGAGACTCTCAAAAGCAAAAATCTCACAAACAATTAAGAGAAGGAAATGATATAGGTATGTTCCATGCAACATTTGGGACTTATTTTTCTGAAAGATTATTTACCTGAAATTCACATTTAACTAGACATTTTCTATCCTATCTGAGACAATCAGAGCTTCCCGTGGCCGGGAGATAGAGGGAGATAGCTCCGTGGCACAAGTACCTGCCTGGCAAATGCAAGGTCTTGAGTTCAAACCCCAGTCCCGCAAAAAAAAAAAAAAAAGAAAGAAAGAAAAAAGAAAAAAAAAAAGAGCTTCCCTTTAGGTGACTTGGACACAATGCCCATTCGTCCAGCGCAGGCGATCCCCAAGCCCACACCACACAAGGGGCCTTCCAGACTATTCCAGGCACCAGATGAAGGCATCACTTAGTACATTAAGTCCCACTCCTAGAATATCTGTGGTAGCCAGAGTGGCTCCCACGACCTATGAGGGCCACAAATACAACTATCCCGTGGTAATAAAACAAGTAAATTGCCACTAACTCTCAAGATGGCCCGTGTTACGACAGTAAGCACTGTTCTCACAATGCTAGGGCAAACAGGCCAGAGTAAAATCGTATACAACACAATAAGGACCCTGCGGGAGTTCTTCCCAGGATGCCTTGGGCCTATAACGACCACCTCCCTGCACAGGAGTGCTCCAAGCTTCCAGGTGTGTGACAAAAGGTGCCAGGTCCCCAAGGGGACTGGGCTAATCCTTCCCAGAATATGTATGTAACGACTCCTACAACGCCATAAGGCACAGTGCTCGGGTTCCCAGTGTGCCCCAGAAGAGTATGGAGCCGCAGGGAAGCCTGAGTCTCCCCGGGTCGCGACGGCCGAGCCCGCTGCCCTCTCCACAGTGACGGCTGCCGCCACTCCCATCATGCAGTGGGGCCGTAGCGCCCGCTTCCCAGAATGCCCCGCGCACCCCGAACCCGGACACTCACCGGCGCTGGCGGCCACAGCTCTGGCTCCAGCTCTGGCTCGGCGGTGGCGGCGGCTGCACGCCCGGGCTCTGCGCCTGCGTTGCGAGTAGGCTAGGAGGGAGAGCAAGGGGCGTGAGGAACCGAGGGCGCTTGCGCGGCCAGACGGACCGTTCCTGTCGTTCTGCGGGGAAAGGGGCTACCCGAGACGGGCGGTTAACGGAACCCACGGAGGGGCTACCGTGCTCTGCCCGACACTGCCCGGCCTTACTTGGTACAGTCCGCAGCTTGAAGGATCGAGAAGCTGCGGAACTCGCGCGTGCGTGTGCGCGGCAGCAACGAGCCTCTTAAAAATGGGATGCTGTGGGGGTGGAGGGCGAGGAGTCGGCCAGGATCTTGGGCTGGAGGCCTATTCATTTGCATAATCCTAGCGCGGGACAATGGAAGGCCTCCCGCACTGATGGAGTGATTTGCATATTCCTAGCAGAGGCTGAACTCCCGAGCGCAGTGATTAGCATATGGGGGGCTGGGGGGGGGGGTCGCTTGAGCATGGCGCATGCGTGCAGGCACTGCAGACTAGTGCAAAAGTAGGTAGCCTAGGCCTAATCAGGGAATCACTTTGTATCCCCAGACAGTGCCCAAGGACCAGGACCTGTTGTAACCCTCAAACTCCTCCCAGCCAGGATCAGTTTATTGATCTCATGTGTCAGGCTTTGTGGTGGCAAGCACCATTACAGTTTCTGCAGTAATGTGGCACCCCAGGCAAAAGTAGACAATCCACAGCTAATTAGACTACTACCTAGAAGGGTCAGACCTGAAATGCACAGAGCACGGAAAGCTGTGGGTTGCAGAAGCAGCGCCTGCCCCAGCCTGACAAGTGATTTTCAAACCAAGTATGATTAGGAGCCAATTAGAATGGAGTCTTTCTGGCAAAGGGAACTGCAAGGACAAATGCCCAGGGGCAAAAAATGAGTGCCTGGTCTGATTGCAGAAGTAAAAGCAACTTAGTGTGCCTGACACACAACTGAACGAACAAACACTCCTGAACAAACGCTCCTAACGGTAATTAAGAGATCAGGGCTTTATGCTAAATAGAGGAAAACTTTTTTTTTTTTTTTGGTATGGGGACTCAAACTCAGGACCTCATGATTGCCAGGCAGGCCTGTACTGCTGAGCTACATTCCCAGACTTTAATGGGTTTAGTTTTGTTCTGTTCTGTTTTAGAGGAAGCTATTGAAATCTTCCAGTCTTCCAGAACGGACTTCGTTAAGTGGCAACTTAAAACTCTTCAGTGCAGTCCTACTATACCTTTTTAAAACTCCAACCTCCTTAGGGCCTCCAGGGCTATTGAGGTCTGTCCCTGCTTCCCTTTCCCACCTCTCCCATCCTTTGCAGCCCAGCTCTACTAAACCTCAAACACTCCCTTCTCTTTACCACTCGGGCCTTTGATCTTGCTCTTCCTTGGCCTGAAAAGGTTTTTCTTCTGATCATTGAATAACTGCTCTTGTGCTCGTGATTCTTTGCTTGGAACAGATACCAACCTGAGAGGCCTTCCCTAATTCGAAGAGCACCCTTGGATCTGAGTGGGGTACAGGACCAGCCATGAGTTGGTGACTGCTGAAAGCAGGGTAGAGGGTACATGGGTCTTTGTGGCCCTTTGTGTGTGCTTACAGTTCTTCATAATATCCTGTCTCTTTCTTGGCTTTTTGAGATGGTCTCACTATGTAGCCCAGGCTGACTACGTAGTGATCCTTCTGCCTCAGCCTCTTAAGTGCTGGGATTATAGGTGTGCACCACCATTCTTGGCCTGCATTTTTCTTTATAGTCCTTATCTCAATCTGAAATTAACTTTGTTTATAGTCATTAAAACTTCAAGAAAGCTAAACAGAGCTGCTTTTTTTACTTTGAGTTTCCAGTGCCTTCAATAGGATTGAATTTCAGATTAGTGCCAAATGATAACACCTAATATCTGCCAGTTCCATTCACTGTGGACTCTCCAGAATGTTGATAACAATATACTGTGGCCTTTTCACCGAGCTACATCCTTTGTAAACCTAGAAGGGTGGGTGTAGTGGGGGCCGGGGAGGCACACCTGTGATCCCAGCACTGGGAGGCCAAAGCAGGAGGATCACCAGGAGGTCAAGGCCAGCCTGAACTCTAGGAGACCCTGCCTCGAAAACAAAACAAAAACAAAATTTTGAAACAAGTTCTCCCTAACCACTGCATTATGCTGGCTGGACTGAAACTTGCATCCTCCTGCCTCAGCCCTCCAAAGTGCTGCCACTGCAGTCCCGGTACCACACCCGTTTTTTTGTCTTTAAATGAGATCTCATTATGTCCAGGCTGACTCAGAACTCTTGAGGTTGAGCAATCCTGCCTCAGCCTCTGAGTAGTAGACTTCAGATGTGCTCCCTGGGTTAGAAGAGGTTACCATTAGACCCAACAGACTGATACTGTAGATCTAAAACTTACATAAATTAAATTAAAGGGCTTTGACCTGATATAGAGGTGATGGGAGAGTAGGGAAAGTTTGTTTTTTGTTTTTTTTTTTCCTTGTACCAGAAACAGCACTCCGGACCTTGCACTTGCCAAGCAGGAGCTGCACCACTGAGCCATATCCCCAGCCCTGCGAACGGCTTTTCTCAGGGAAAGGACGGTGAGCAGTAACTGACATTTCTCTGGAGAGAGGAAAGGGAAGGTACCTAAGGATAGTGGGGAGGAAATGATCAAAGCACTCACAGTGAAACCCATTCATCTACACAATTAACATCATCAATTGTAATTTTAAAATACGTGCTATGTTAAGAAAAGTAAAAGACACAGAGCTGCCCTAGAGACTTGGAGGGAGGGGGAAGGCCAGGCTGTGGGGTAGCTCAGTAGCTACAAGACTCAATGGGCTGAAGAGCCACTCAGGCTTCTTGGAAGGGTAGAGGTGTCCTTGGTGTGGTCAGGGCCTTTTCCCAGCCACCCCACCCTTGGTTCCCTTCCACTGTGCAGCCTTAGGCAGAAGGACAGACACACAGCCACCCCAAACACTTGTTCTCTCCTCAGTTTAATGGTGGTTAGTGGGATTGCCAAACCCCCTCCCCATGCCCTCCCCTCCCCGCCCCGTACAAAAATGTGTGTTTTTTTTTTTTTTAAAACGAGAAAAAAGGGGCAAAAGCCAGGAGTTGGGGGAGGGATGCAATCTGATATTTTCATACAGATTTTTGATTTTTTTAATATATTATATATAAAACCATAGAGACCATGTATTCCCCCCATACTCCTTTCCCCTCCCCGGGGGGCCTGGAGGAGAGATGGGGAAGGCCCCCCCAGGAGTGGGTAGATAGACAAATATGGGTGGGACAGACGTGGGGGGGGGGTGTAGGAGGGAAGCCCAGAAACCTGGGGAAGGGGGACTGGAGATAAGGGTTGGGGCCATCTCCCTCACTGTCCCCAGCAGTTATGACACAAAGACACAGAATCCCTATTTCCATACCCTCCCCCCATCCCTTCCCCCACCGTGCAAACATGGCTTTGCAAAGAGGTGCCCAGAGCTCTGTGGAACTCTTACAATGGCTGGCATGGGGTCTGGGACCCCCAAAGAAATCTCTGTTCCCTTCCCTGCCCACCCACCCTTCCCAGTATCTGACCCCCTCCCCACAAGACCTGGTTCGGTAATCTAGGGGCCCTGGTCTTCCCCCAGGTATCTTCCCCAAACCCAATCCCTACTGTCCTACCTGGACTTAGGGGGCTGGGGTTCTGGACCTTGAGCCCCTGCCCCCAGGGGGAACCAGACCTCTGGGCCCTCAGCTGTGGCCCTGGCAGAGATCCAGGCATCCAACACCCCCTTCCCTGCCCAAGTGTCTGAGGTGTTAGTGGTGGGGGGAGAAGCCCACCATCCCAGACTCTGGTAAATGTCTTTGCTGGTTCCTTGCAGCTGGCAGTGGGGGTAGGATCCCCAGCCCAGGCGCAGGCCTGGGGTTTGGGTAGGGTCAGATGAAGAATTCTTCTTTCCTCTTGTGTCCATCACTGCCATTAAGGAAGGCTTCTCTTGCTTCTCCCTGTTCATCCAAGCCACTGGCCTCGTGGGTCAGATAGGAACCTGAGGGGTGGCAGATGCAGGCGGCAGAGGGGACATGTATGTGGATGGAGTTGGGACAGAATACATAAAAAAGGGATGCAGACATCAGAAGAAGGAAGAGGGAGAAATAGACGATTTGCAGCCAGAAAAACAGGTCCAAGAAACAACAAAACAGTGGCAGACAAAGAGGTAAAAGCAGAATTAGGAAGACTCCTGAAGTTTACTACGGTTAGATCAGCCTTATCCCTTTTGGTTTGTACACTACCCCATTCCCACTCTTCAGCCTTTTCCCTCCATCCTGCAGGGGAGGAACAGAGCATCTTTTTTTTGGACTGTTTTTCTTAGTCGTATTTTCTGGCTCCACTCTCAGTGA
>PVKN010022782.1:0-15032 GCA_004027915.1 Capromys pilorides | reverse complement strand
TTTTTTTTTTTTTTTTTTTTTTTTTTTTTTTTTTTTTTTTTTCTTTTTGCCAGAGAGGTCCTTATGCTGCTGAGCTATCTCTCTGACCCCTTTAAATACAGTCTTACTTGTAGGGCATTTGGTTAAATGAAACTTTCTTAGAACTCTAAATGTTGGGCTGCTGTGGTGGAGGGGAAGCAGGGCCCATGGCATCTGCAGGACCAGCCAGCAGGTTATCTTGTGCGTGGTGCGGTGGGTCCACCCTGTGCCAGGCAGTATCCAGAGAACAGCAGGTGAAAACCACTGCTGGGAAGACTCGAAGGTGGGCAGAGGCTGGAACCCATTGTTTCAACAGACTTTGTCCCTTCCATTCCACTTCCTGGCCAGATAAGCTCAGGCAGTGAAAGGGCCTGGAGCAGTGCTTAAGGACTGTGGGGAAGAGGCGTTCTAGGCAAATGGTGTATTGCCAGTGCCATGCTGTAGAAAAAGCCAGAAGGCCAGACAGATGCATTGGCTCAAGCACTTTCTTTGTGCCAGGCACTATGCCGGCTACCACAGGGATGCTGTACCTAGGTGATTGTTGGGGGTAGAAGAATCAAAGTGGCTCATGCAGAGTAGCAGATGCCCCAGTCCCCTGTGTGAGGCTGCCAGGGGTCTAAGACGCACCACAGAAGGCTGGCCCAGCGCACCCAGGGCTCAGGGCTAGGAAGCTGCAGGCTGCCTTTCACGTAACCAGGCAGCTTACTTGGTAATTATGGAGTGGGCGGTTTGCTTTCTCTGAGACTCAAGTGTGCTCATTGGCAATAGAGGATTGGAGTGGGTTAAATTCTTGACTTTTTCCTTTCTAATTCAGCCTTAGAAGATTTATGAGTTAGTGAATTTTAAGTTCACATATTATGCAGAGGATGTGTTTTCACACAGTTTATAGATAATGCATATGTACATATATATTACATGTACACATGTGTACATATGTGTGTATCCATATATATAAATATAAATGTAAATGTAGGTGTCTATCCATCTCTTCCTAGAGTGTGGGCAAGATGAAGACCTTGGAGCTTTTTACACATTACTCATCTGTACTGTATGCACATTTAGCAAATGTGCTATTTCCATGAGACCCAGTCAGAATGAACTGTGCATTGCCAGTCCCACAATTCCAGAGCTCTGTTTCTCTCACCACAAAGTGTGCCTGCTTTCCAAGGCCTGCATGCCTTTCCTGACCAGGCCAGCATCATCTCTTCACATGAGTATGCTGTGGCCAGGCCAGAATGAAATGGCTCACATTTCTCTCACTTGTGAGTGTAGGCTCTATTTCTCTCTACCAGGCCGCTCCTCCGTCATTATTGTGTCACTTCTAGGAAACATTCCCTGAACTGAGTGCCTCTTCTCGCCCTAACATCTATGTGCAGTTAGGAACCAATTGGTTGCATGCCCATGTTGGGGTGACATAAGCCTTCTATTCTCTTACGAGGGCACCCTATCCTTCCTTTAGAGTCTTCACATTACTGTATCTTTGTTGTTGTCACATTGAGGGCTGGAGCTGTTCCCATCTATGTGCTCTTCTGGGCTTAGCGTGTAGAACTGTGCCTGGTCCTTGATAGGAGCTGGCTTTTTATCTGATAAGTGAATAAAGGGAGGAATGACTGCAAGGAGGTCTTCTCTTTATGATTTCTTAGAAGCCTGGGATTATCCAATGATTTCTAGGTCTCTTAAGACTTCAGAGGAACAACTGAAATTAAACTGGACTTGAATCCTGAGTAGAAGGGAGGAACAGAATAATCCTGGACTCATGCCTTGGTCCAGTGTCCATCACTGTGGAGTTGGCCAGAGGCTCCTCTGAATCCAGAGGCAGATAGAAGCTAATCCTGTAGGTGCTATGCTCTGATGTTCAGAGGCTCTTACTCTCCTCTGAGCATGTGGAATTTAGGATGAGGACTGTTGCTTTGCATATTGTCCACTGTGACAGATTTCGCAGATGCTTATTAAGACTCTATCATGTGCCAGATATTTGCTCAGTGGCCAGAGTTACAAAGTTAAGTACCAGAGAGGACCAGGATCCACTTTTTACATATCTGTGTGGAGCTCAGCACTGTTCATATCCTTTATGTAGGCTTTCTTCCTTTTCATAACAGTGCTTAGGAAGTACATAATTCTTCCTAAGGGGAGCCCTTTGTAGGAGGACACAGAGTCTCAAAGCCTTGGTTTCCCTTTTTACCCTTCAGCTTCCCAAAAAAATAGCTTACTTCTACTCTCTGGGTCTTCCTACATAGAGCTGCTTTGACAAGCCATACACTGGACCCATCAGCCTTGGCTCCTGGTTCTCTCACCAGTGGAGGCCAGCTGCTGCATGAGCATGTCCAGCAGCCAGGACCTCTTTGCAGGCACTATGTCCACTTTTCAGATAACACTCAACAGGTGGGAAAACTCAATCTTGGGTTAAAATCCATTTCTAAGGCACCTGGTTATTAGCAACTTCTCTGGGTTTTTTGATGAACCACTGTGTGATTCCCAAACTGCAAGTTTTACTTTCATGTTTGGGGATCCAGAGGGAGGTGGCAGAGAGGCTACAATTGTAATACTAGCCTTATATTTGTTGAGAATTTAGCTGAGCGCAGTACAATTCATCAGACAACACTTTGTCCTTCCTTCCTTCCTTCCTTCCTTCCTTCCTTCCTTCCTTCCTCTTTTATTTTTCTAAAAAACATATTTAGTACAGGGTCTACAGGGTCTCATTACAGAGATTGGACTTATAGTGATTCTCCTGTTTTCAGCTTCACAAGTGCTGGCATTATAGGCTTGGGCCATTACGCCCAGTCTCATTCTCTGTCTGAGCATACCCTGGGAGTGGGGCTGGCATAGCACGCCTGGGACTGAACCCCAGCTGCTGTGCTAAGCCTAGGTAGGCACTTTAGTCCACTGAGCTATCTGGCTGGCCCATACTTATTTCTTTTTGGTGTAAGCCCCAGACTTTTTTTTTTTTAAAGAAAAACTACGATTGTTATAAAAGTCTATATTTGACAATGATTTAACTTTTTAGGCAGGCTTCAACCTTTCACTGCTCTTCGCTAACAACAAGCTGGAGGTGACCCTCTGCCACTCAAGGCTGGTGCAATACAGTGGCCAATCCTGGTCATCTGTGCTGGTGCTGCCATTAGCTCTCCATACACACTCTCCTTCATGGCTATTTCCACATGGTGGGCTGTCACTAAGATGTGGCTGAGGACAGGGGTGGCTAGGTATGCCTGGGGTGAAATCTGAGGGGAGGCCTCACAGCAGAGGCTGTGTGGAAGGTAAGTCTGGAAGAATCTATCAGGCAGGTGAGAAACAAATGGAAGAGCTCATTCCAGGAAGGTGGCCTGGAATGCTAAAAGGGAAGGGCATGCTAGGAACATTCCTATCTACGGGCCATTTTCTCTATGAAGATTGTATTTCTGAGTGCAGTGTCTGAAAGATAGAGGAGTTCTAATAGTTCCAGAGAAAGAAGACACTATACTTTAAGCTAGAAGGATTGATCCTGGGATTCATACCTAAAAACCAATGGGAAGACCGATTCAACAGCATTAGTCAAGGTCTCAAGAGAAGAGCTTACTGTTGAGAATAAATTACCAATTCATTTGTCAATTTACCATATGTTTATAGAGTGTTCATTACTTGTCAGGCACTGTTTTGAGTACAGCCGCTATTTCCCTGGAGATGAAGATTGTGGGTGATGTCGCTAATTATAATGAGATGCTACTGAATCACAGTGAGGAAATAGGAGGTTGATATTCTGCTATCCTGGTTGGAAAGCAGGAGGCCGAGGGTAAGGGGTGGGAAGTATACTTGTGAGGGGAGAGCGAGAGGGAATAAGAGGGGCCATGTCTTTGTGGTATGTATAATCCAAGTGCTCCTGGGATATGGGCCTGGCCAGCTTCACGGCCTCCACTTGCTGCAAAGACGGTGGCTGACTGCAGCAGGCATCTGTGAAAGCATGCCACTGAATCTGATGCTTGTGAGTTGGAATCCTGTTGGTATGGCATAGACTGGCAGGGTGCAAGTCAGTGCCATCAGCCCAAGGTGCTTGGACTGGGGCAGTATGACCATATGCCTTAAAAGGGCTAGGAGAGTTTACCTTGTAGTAGGTATGGTTTAAGAAATGCCCATGTCTGTTCTGATGGCTCACCTGCTAGCTGGGTATCTGTAGCTGGCTTGGGTCTTGGTGTCTGGGCTGAGGGGCAGAGGGTTCCCTGGAAGGGCATAGGCAGGCATCCAGGAGCTGCAGTTGTCACTTCCTGCCTTATAGTCATTGTGTTTCTGTCTTGTCCTCTTCCCTCTTTCCATAGCTGGTTCTCATCGCCTCCCATCCTGCCATCTACCACCTATTAAGTTTTTATAATCACTGTAATTGTGCTTTTTCCTTTTTGTCTACCACACTTGTCCGTACAACTCTCAAGGACTCTATTCCTGATATTTCAAGCTTTTTCATGTTTTCCCTTCCTAGAATTTCTTTTCTTCTTCCTGGAAAATGCTGCATTCTTTAAGACCCCACCAAGATCACACTTCCTGTCAGGGTCCACTCAAGTACATCCCCAGCTACACTGCAGCTCTTGCATTATCCTTACTGCCCTTCTTGCTTACGTTTGCCCTCCCAATCAGCTGTTTCATCCCTGCCCTCCAGTTTGGATTACAGCACTGTGCTATAGTACAGTATAGTCACTCAGCAGGTGTTGAGTGAATTAGTAAACAGAGGAAGCAAAGGGATGGTGCAGTGTCTGAAGTTAGAGATGCATGGTAAGAAAATACTTCGTTGGGCTGGAGATGGCTCAGTGGTAGAGTTCTTGCTTTGCATGCACCAGGCCCTGGATTTGATCCCTAGCACCACACACTTAAACAAACAACTCCACCCACCTACTTAGTTGGATACTTTTATTTATATATTCAAAGCCATGTATTTATATAACTAAGAAAACTGTATCCTGGATGGAGGTTTGGAGCAGTAGAAAGCACAGAGACTCTGGGGTCTCTCAGGTTCAAGACTTGGTCCTCGTACTCATCAGTTGGATGACCTGGCCCTCCACCTTGGGAAGAGAGGGCCCCTTTGAGAGCCAGTGTATCACATGATTCTTGGGGTTCCTTTGGCCAGGGGAACTCTGATTGCTAGATCCCCTTCATCTCAATTTTGGTGGGAATGGAGTCTGTCATCCTGACTCGTAAGAAACATTCAATGTGGTAACTCCATTGAAATGGAAACCCAGGGATGTGGAGTCCGAGTCTTATGTTATCCAAGCCAGTGCCCTTGCTCTGGAGGCAGAGAATGGAAAGGATTTGTCCAAAGCCACACAGCACCCATGGGAGACTCAGCCCTTTAGCATCTGTGTGTCCCCTATGCCCTCTCCATGGTGCGGCAGCCTGGATTCCTGGAAGCACTTGCTCTGCTGCTTTTAATGTCTCTCCTTCATCTCATTCTTCTTCACCAACCAATCAGAAGGCAGAAACAGATGGAGCAGATTGGTGAAGTAGGCAGAAAAAAACACACTAAATCAGGAACATGTGTGTTTGACAGCCAATTAGGGAGGTATGTCAAACTGTGTTTTCCTGTCCTCCACATCTGTTTTATTTCTGGTATTTTATTTGTTCAACAAGTATTTATTTGGCACTATTAATGTGCCAGTGCAGATACTGACTTAAGATTTTCAGTTTTTTTGAAGCCTAGACTAGGATTTTTAGTTAAACTTGTATGTATCTACTACATCTTTTTCTTTTGTTTTTCACTTAGAAATGTGTCAGGAATGCACATTAGATAGATTTTCAAAAATTACATTAAACATAGTGTTGTAAACTTTGAGAAAAACAATACTCTTGAATTATATTACTAACAAGTAGCAACAACTTGAAACATCATCTTTCACAAAGTGCTGAACATTATACCAATCACTAGGTATAATTCTAACTACATTTTATTATGAAGTTCATTAACTAGGCAAATTAAACCAGCTAATTAACATACAAAACCAGACTGTCAAATAAATATGCATATTGGGAGGTAATTTGGGATTTGACTGGGAAAAGTTATTTTATATTGCAGTAATATATATAGTAGACTGTCATGAGATAAGCGTTTTCCTTAGTTCACAAATCTTTCTTCATGTACAATTTACCAAAGGGAAAGGTATACAAAACCTTTAAAGTCCAACTAAAGTTTTATTAACTAGAATTTTCAAATATTTGTCAATGATAAACACTTAAACTGTATTTAAAATACTCACTTGGAGCCTGAGAGTGTGTGGGTCAGTGGTAGAATGCTTATGTAACATGCCCAAGACCCTGGTTCCCATCTCAGCACTACAGATTACATGTAAATACTCACTTTAGAGTAAAGCTGCCCCACCAGAAGATGACCTGTTGCTCTAAGAGTGAGGACAAACAGGAAAATTTAAAATGGCTTAAAAAAACCCTCTTTAGCAAAAATATTACAGAATAATATTTTATTTATTCAATATTAGGAATATAATATTTATTTCATCTGGTTTGAAATCAGTGTCACAAGCCACTGTACAGGGGGTGCTCAGACACCCTGTTAGTAAACCTCAGAGTTAATACCTGTGGAAGGTGCCAGAATGTAAGCAGTAAAAAAAAAGATTGTAAGATGTAGCATTTTAGTTTGGCCGGGGTAGCGGTGTGAGGAGGTGGGGAGACAAAACAACGTCAGCAACAAAAAACCAGTGTAAGTACGACTCCTGGTGGCTAAACCAAATGAACATCTGGTCAGCTGCACAATGTGTCGCTGCCGTCCAAAATTCCCACGGCTCCGTGTGGCTCCCCGGTTCACAGCAGACTGTCGCCCTGCGGACCTCCTGTCCAGCGTCCTCAGCCTCCAGAGCGGCTGGCTGAAGCAAGGGCGCCTACCTGTGATCTGGCACGCTGCTTCAGCCTCTAGAGGGTCCCAGCCGCGCCAGGGAAGCAAGGGGGCTATGGGTGGGGCCTGGCACCGGGCAAAACCCCAAAGGTGGACCCTGCCAGTGTCCTCCAACACACTGAAGCCGTACTTCTGCAGCCGCGGTCGGAAGCATTGGGCAGACGACCTTAACCTGTGGACGGAGCCTCAGCAAGGGCTGTCGAGTCCAGGGGGCACGCAGAGGCAAACCATCCTGTGGACCACAGTCCCGGGCCGCCAAGTGCAAAGGATCTGGTAGAACGTCTTACCCTCCAGATATCATCCTGTCTGCTCACAGAGAGGGCAGATATCCTTATCCTTGCCCTCCCACAACCGCATTGCCACGGCTGCGCACTAACGATCTGCGCAGGTGGGCGCGCCCCCTCCCCCCCTTCACCCCTGACTGCGGCAAGGCTAGAAGCTGGGCAGACATCTTTACCCTGCGGACAAAGAGATGCAGTGTTGCGGCTGTGCACCAAGGATCTCCGGAGAAAACTGTTACTCTGCAGACCGAGGCACACTAGAGCTGAACACGGATAACCCAGCTGGCTTGCTCACCTTGTGGATGCTACCCTATTTACTGTGTCCCGCAGAGCTGGGCGCAGTCACATTCTTAGCTGCGACTGCACACTAAGGACAGGGGAGGGGGACTTGCTAACCATGTGGACTGCGTAAAAACTGCAGGATCCGGGCGGACAATTTTACTTTGCAGATTGCAGTGCAGCTAGGAACTGGGAGGATGTTCCTACGGTTCGGAAGGTGGAAGAGTGATGCTGTCCCGCACCGACGACTTTGGAAAATGCCCTTATCCTCCAGACTGTGGCACTGAGTCACACACTGATAACCCAGCGAAGTGTCCTTTCCCTGTGTGCCACTGCCCTGGGCGGATATCCTTACGCCGTGACAGCTGCCGCATTTTCGCGACTACACAAAGACCCTGGGCGGGGCATTTTATTCCAGCTGTAGGACAGGACAGACATGATTTTACTCTGAAGGCAGCACAGCTGGGAAGTTGAGGGAGGCTGCTATACTCTGTCGCCCTGCCGCCGCGCACCAAGAGTCCTGGAAAACATCTATATCTTGCAAACCGTGCTACTGGAGCTGCGCATTGATAATACAACGAGGGGCATCCTTGCATTTTTGACCGTTGTCCTGGGAGGACATCTTTACACTCTGACAACTGCCACATTTCTGCGACTGCGCACTGAGGACTGCGGCAGGGAACTTTCTAACCCTATGGACTGCATTACAGTTGCAGGACCAGAGCAAACGATCTTACCGTGAGAGTGCGGCACAGTGGCACCCTACTTCTGCCGACCAGTGTTCCTGGAAGATATTATTTTGCGAGCCGTGGCACCATAGCACTGCATTGATAATCCTACAGGGCATCCTTGCATTTTCGACCATGCCCTGACAGCTGCCACATTGCCGCGATTGCGCACTGAGGACGGCCGCGGCGGACTTTGTAACCCTATGGACTGCGTCACAGCTGCAGGACTGGGGAGGATGCTTTTATCCTGAAAAGGTGGCACAGCGAACTACACGAACGTCGCTGCACTGTGGATGGCGATGGCAGCACAATGGCGCTCTGCCACCCCGTACCAACTCTGAAAAGATATCCTTATCTTGTGAACTATGACATTGGAGCTACAGTGCCGCATCGATAACCTAATGGCGCGTCCTTGCCTTTTTGGCCACCACCCTCGGCGGCCATCTTTACCCTCCGACAGCTGCATTGCCGCGACTGCGCATTGAGGACTTACTCGGGTGGAGGTGAGGTAGGAGGGGCTCTCTAATCCTGCGTAGTGCGTCACAGCTGCAGGATTTGGGCGGAGGTTTTACTCTGCAGACTGCGGCACGGCTGGGAGCTAGACGAGACCCTACCTTGCGAATGGCTGCATAGTTGCACTCTGCTTCCCTGCGCCAAGGACCTTGGAAGGCAACCTTATGTTGTGAACTGTGGCATTGGAGCTGTGCACCGACAATCCAGCATGACATCTGCTGAGGAAGCAGTCGCTCAGGGCCACCTCCTTAACCCCTGATAGTCGCATTACCGTGACTGTACACTGAAGATATGGGACCTGGGGTGTGGTAACCTTGGTAACTTCGGCGCAGTTGCAGGACCTGGATGGTTGTTTTTACCTTGCAGATCGCGTCATATCTGGGATCTAGACAGATATCCTTTCTCTTTAGGTGACTGCACAGTGGCGCCTTTCTGCCATGCGCCAAGGACCTTGGAGGCTATCCTTACGTTGTGGATCATTGTACTGGAACTGCACAACAATATGCCCGCAGGAGTCCTTACCCAGTGAGCTATCGCCATAGTGGGTTTTCCGCTGCCGCATTGTGGCGACTGCGCACAAAGGACTTAGGATGGGTGGGGCTTGGTAACCGCGCTGACTGTCGCATTGCTCCTGGACTTCAGAGGGCCTTTTTACCCTACAGATATCCATACTATAGTGAGCTGAACAGATGTTCGTAACCTGCGAATGGTGGCACAGCAGAACCGCACACTGCTGCGGCCGTGCATCAGATATCTGGGTAAACGTCCTAATCTTGTGGATGGTAGAGCTGGAGATGCGTGTCAGTAAGCCAGCAGGCATCCTTATCTGGTTGGTTATAGTCTGTGAAGCCACAGTAGGAGGAGCTTGGCGGACTTCCTTACTCGGCCACAAAGCTGCGGCTGCGCACTAAAGACCAGCGCAGGTTTTTTTTTTTTTTTTTTTTTTTTTAACCTGCGTAGACTGCGCAAGAGCAGCATCTGCACAATGAGGACCTAGGTGGATATTTTTACGCTGCAGATGGCATTTTGGCTGGGAACCGGGCGAGCAACCTTACCCCGTGGATCGTGGCTTCATAGGGCCACACACTCGGCAACCGTGGACTGAGCTCCTGGGGTTGTCTTTTTTCTGGGGACAGTGGCGCAGCACTTCAGCAGTAACACAGCAGAAATGCCTTGCTCTGTTGCTCACTGCTCTCCTACAGCTTATACCAAGGACCTGAGTGGACATTCTTACCCCAGAGACCGCGGTACTGGTGGAATTGTATGCCAGTGACGCAATTAAATAACGCTAAACCCGTGGAGATCCTGTGGACATTGTTGGCAGACTCTAAGGATCTGTGCAGGCATTTTTACTTCGCAGACCACAGTGGCGGCTGAAAGCTAGATTGGTGTCCTTACCCTAGGGTGACTGGTCTGTTGGGCCATCATTATCCTTTAAGGAGCCACCTTGAGGCAGTTGCTCAAAGTGTATTTGGGTGGGCTGTCCAACTCTGGATTACCGGTCACAGCGGCATCTGTACACCAAGGATCTGGGATTGCAGATTTATTCTAGAGATTGCAGCACTTCTAAGAATCGGGTAACCTCCCAAAACATCCTCAATTCAGGGAACTCCACTTTACAGGATGCATATGGAAGATGAGGGGGATGTTCTTAACCTGTGGATGGCGGCGCAGTGGAGCTTTGTGGATGGTTTTGTGGTGTTTGTGGCTGTGCAGTAAGGTCTTGGGAAGGCTTTCTAGTTCACGGATGAAACCACATTTGAGCCGTGCATTGATAACCTAGTGGAATTGCCTTACCTTGGATCTAGATACCTTGTTGCAGCTACAGTTAGAGGATCTGGACAGACATCGTGCTCTGAGGATGGTGTTGACCAGGGTTGTGCGCTGATAACCCTGTGATGGTTTTTTTCCTGGGTGCTTCTTTGCCTCATTTCCATAGCTGTAAACTAAAACCCTGTGAGAGCTTTCTAACCACGAAGCATGGAGCACCAAGGAAGGCTAGAACCTGGAGCATTGTTCTTCACAGAGGGTGGTATGCTAGAGCCGAAGACTGCTATTTCAATGGAGTATCCTTGCCCTTTCAACAATTGCATTGCACCAGCTCCACACTAGGATCTGGACTGGTTCGCAAGTTGCAGGTGTGTAGCAGCTATGTTCAAGTGGGGGGACCTACAGCAGATATTTTTACACTGCAGTCTGTGGCATATCTAGGAGCAGGGTGATATCTGCATCCTATGAAATATGGCACAGTGAGGTTGCACACTGATAACCCAGTGGAACTTTTTATCCTGCGTTGCATTGCCTGGCTGATACTCGAGACCTGGGTGGATTTTCTAATTTTGCAACCTGTGTTACAGCAGCACTGGCAACCAAGGACTAGGGTGGGCATTTCCCCCTACAGTGATGGCACAGCTGTATGTTCCTACTCTGCAAACTGTTACATTGGTGCTATTGCTGATTGAGGACCTGGATGGACATCTTGTGCTAAGGGCTGTGGTGCCAAGGAGCTGTGTTCCTGTAACCTCGCCAGTTGTCCTATCTTAAGGATGGCAGTGCTGCTATGATGCACACCCTGGAGCTGGGTGAGCATCTACCCTGTGGCAGTGGTAAAGTGGAGCCACCTGTGATAACCCAGCCAGGTGCCCTTACCTACAGATTACTGCTACAACTCACCAAGGATATGGGCAGACAGCCTCACCCTTTGGGAGGGGAATTATTTCCTACTGAGAGTCTAGTTGGGTGCATACTATTCTTGTGATGGCATTGTTCGGGTTGCATACCAAGTACCCAGGTAGGCACTATTACCCTGTGGACTGTGGCATGATTATGCTGTGGATAGGTGTCTCTACGTTGCTGAGTGTGGCACAGTGGTACAGTAACACTGAAAACCCAAGCCTGATGTGATATCTTGTGGATAGTTTTGGCGACCCACTGAGGATCTGAGCAGTGTTCTTCATCTGAGGACAGTGACATGGTCCAGATGCACACTGATAAGCCAGCTGGATTTATTTCTGCTGCTCATGGCTTTGGCTGGAATCTCCAATACCCCAGAGATACCCTGAGGGTGATGAGACTTTGGAGCTGTGCTGTTAACTCAGCTGGATGAGCCCATGCTGCAGGAAGATATCGTCGAGCACTGAGTACCTGGAAAGATATCCCTTGTGGACAGTGGCACAATGAAGCTGCCAGATGGATACAAATGCATTTGCAACATGATTTTGATTTGGGGCAGTTTTGAGAACCACGTCTGTAGAGAAGACCAGAGGTGCCTGTTGCTTTGGCTTGCCGTCTCAGCCTGGCTATGTGGGTGGAGCTATAAGTGCTTATTTGACTTTTTTTTTTTTCCGTCCTGTACTGAAGATCAAATCCAAGGCCTTTCACTGAACTACATTCTTAACCTCTCAACTCTTTGCTTTTCAGAAAGCGTTATATGAAGTTGCCCTGATGATGTTAGACTTATCTTTCTTCTCAGACTGCCAGGCATATGGGATTATAGGAATGGTTATCACTGGATTCCTTGATCTGAGTTGGAAAATTGTCTCATCTTCCTCTCTGCATTGCTTACATATTAAGGTCTTAAATTTTATTATCAAATGAGGGAGGATATCGCTGAGCACCGAACACATAAATGTTTGTGTTTATTGAACTATAGTTCCTTTCACCGATTGCTTACTCTCCTGTGTCTGGTTCTATCTCCTGGGCATCCAGTTTTAAGTACTTCAGTGTACTTAAAACTAGACTGATTGCTGCAAACCTGCTCTTCCCATAGTGCTTCCAGACTACATAAACAACAACTCTAGCCTTCCGGCTACTTGGAGCCACTCTTGACTTTTTAAACTTTGTAGTGAATTCCTTTTTCTCTGACTTGTAGCCAGTAACTTCTCATTTATGTCACGGATTGGGTTACCACTAGCATTCACTTGGATTATTGCAGTATTCTGTAGCTAGTCTCTCTGCAATCTTTCTGTTAGTACTTGGCCCCAATAATCCTATTTACACTTATGAAGTGACTCCGAGTTACTCAGAGTAAAACTCAAAGTCCTTAAGATTGTGTAAGAAGTTGTGCCTGCCTTGCTACCAGCCACCTCTCTGCCTCCTTGTGCCTTTAATAAGTGGATTTTATAAGTGTTCCTTCTGATAAGTGTGAGAGGTTTTTTTTTTTTTTTTTTTTTTTTTTGGTGGTGGTGGTGACTGTTCTTGATGACATACATGGGGCAAGAAGGCTTCTCAGGGTTGTGTCGGGATGTCTGAGGAGTAACTGGGCCTCTTTTCCTTGCTTCTCTCCTTTGTCTCTCGAATGGCTCCAAGATCCGTTGCTTAGCAAAGGTGTACTTGTTCATTACAGAACTGTTTCATGATTTCAACCCGTCATGAGATATTTAGCTATTTTGACATGGAGTGTGGGAAGAGGTTTGCTCTAAGGACAAGCAGTATGCCATTCTCTGCCCCAGTGCAGAGAAGGTCCTGGCTGTTAACTGAACATCTGCCAGGTGCGTGTCGCAAGACTCACCTTGGTCAGCCATTCACTCGCCTGTGTTATCTCTTAGCTATGGCCAGTGTCATGTGGAAAATCTCAAACCCGCAACAAGACAGCTGAGGCAAATTGCATCTTTTACCCTTGGATCTCAGGTTTCCTTGTTTCTTGGTGCAGCATAGTAAGGCCTGTGGCTATGACAGGCACCTGTTTGTTTGGAGTTTGAAAGAGATCCTATGCCCTTGTGTGACCAAATGGTGGGGCTTCCAGCAGTACAGTCCATCAGACTTGCTTCACGAATATATTACTTTAATAAGAGCTTGCAGATAGGCATCTTTTAGTCTTTATTTTCAAGAACCTGCTGTAAGACAACATATCAGAAGTCATATTCATACTTATGTGATATAATCCTGAGAAAATCACCAAGGCAGATAGCTACTGATGCTGTTTTGTGTGTGAGGGAACAGAGACCAGAATATGAAGGAAGTTGTCCAGCCAGCTTCTGGGCAGTGAGGGAGCTGGGCTGGAGATGCAGCGTGTAAGCTTTATAGTTTGCTGCCACGTCAGCCTGTCAGCCAGCATAGGACTCGGTGCTAGAACTGATAGGAATGCTTGTATGGAAAGCCCCTGTCCTAAAGGACACCTCTTCTCTTTCCACATATTTGTTGGGTTGCTGGTACGTGTCAGGTCTGTTGACTTCTGGTGCTGGCGAATGGGGAGAGTGGCTGGTACAGTGTCTGACTGTGATCAAGGTCTAGGCATTTTTCATTCTAATATTCCTTTTGGCCATGTCTGACCTGAGTTGTGGTGGACAGGAGCCTTGAGGATATTGGGCTTAAGAAATACAGTGATGCTGCATGGCCCCTGTAGCCAGCCTGACCTGCTAGCTGTCTGACATGTTGATTGAAACCCCAGCTTGAGCATCTCCTTTGGCAGGATAGAAGGTGCCCATCCCTATGGGCCTGGCAAGGCTAACCAGGCTGTGGGAGTAGGTTTTTGCAGGCAGCCATTTGCAGTAAACCACCATTCTCTCCAAGATCAAGGAACTCTGTGGTTCTCCGTTCAGATTGGTAGGAGTAGGTCAGTGAGCTGGTCTCCAAGATGAAGCTAGTCTAAGTAGAATCCCAAGCAGAATGTGTCCTTTGGTGAGAGTGGATGGTTGCAGTGTCTCCGAGGGGACTATCCTAGAGTTTGCAGTCTTTGTGAATATGGCCTCCAGAAAGAATTTTGGAAGGAAAGCGAGAACATAAAGAATGACAAAGGGCCAGGAAGTTAGACATGGTGCCCCAGTTGGGACTCTGATTCTAACCCAGTGAGTCACTGAGACATGATCTTAGACAGGCATCCTTGTTTCCTCTCACATCTGCCCAATGAGAGGTCAAATTAGACCTCCACATTCTGTTTGGTGTTAAAGAAGCAATTTGGTTCCTCCAATGACAATTTTTCCTTTGCAATTGAGAAAACTCTAGGAGCTTGCACTTGTATCTGCTGGGCATCATCTACCACCCAAAATTCGGCAGGGACACAGGCGAAGGTTTAGCTTGCCAGACACCTGACAGAGAGTTTCTGCATATAGTCCACGTCCAGTAAATGTGGGAAACAATCAATCTGCCAAGAAGTGTTGGAGAGTTCTGGAGCAAGAACTGGAGGGAACAGTCTTCATTCAGAATTTGGACCTCTCAGGATGGCAAGAATTTGAAGATGGGGGTTTCGGTAGTCTGGTTGACTGACTGGGCTTGACTTCATAGCAGTCATGAGGTAACTGTGTTAACTTCATTTAAGCAAATGGAAAACTAAGGGTTAGAGTGTTTGGGCTTTTAAAGTTACTCTATAACCACTCAATGGCAGAATCAAACTTCTTTTGAACTCTAAATCCT
>PVKN010022781.1:0-15103 GCA_004027915.1 Capromys pilorides | reverse complement strand
AAACCAATAAAATGCAAAGAAGCCACAAGGACATCTTGGAAAGTCTTTATCCCGAAATGGAAACTCTGCTATGTGTGTCTCCACATCACCAGAGAAAGACAGCTGAAAGCCTTCCTTCCTACTGGGCCTGCAAAGACTGTGTCATCTCTCCTTCTGGTCCTTAGAGCCTTAGCTCTGACCCACACCACCCTCCACCAAGTAGCCTTCCTGGATGGACTGGATGTCTAGCTCCCATTATTCCATTATGGAATTATTCCATAATGGCCATTATTCCATTATGGCCTGGTGACCATTTCAAAGGACAGATCCCACCGTGCTCTGTTCAAGTTCCCATCCTGGCTGCTAGGACACAGCTGGTCTTTAGGGCTCTCCGCCCTTGTCCAGCCTCGATCCTGTTCTCTGCCCTACAGGACCCTCGGGCCAGTTCTCCCAGCACATCATGCTTGGTCTTTCCTTGGGTCTCTTAGTATTTCCTGTGTTTGTCATTTCAGAACCCAGTTGAAGTATAGTTTTAAGAAACTTTGCTAAGGGACTGTGGTCCTGCTGATCACTTGTGTACTTTGCACCCCGTCCTTGGGTGGGTGCCCCACCTGGACCACATCCTCACCAGTCTGCCCCTCCTCATCTGTTCCCGTTGTCAGTGCACTATCAGCAGTAGCCTCTGCCCAGGTGCCAGCTCCATGCGTCCTGGCAGACAGAGAGGAGCTTCAAACTTAGGTCTCCGCCACCAAGCAGAGTTCTCTGATCTCAGTCACGACCTCCCTGAGCTCCGACCTGAGGCTGGGAGTAAAGGGCCACGGCCTCCTGGCTTTCACATTTGCTTCCTGTCTCTGTGAAAAGAGAGATGGCTTTGCCCAGCGTACCAAGAGTCTTGCCCGTTGGGTGCAGACACCAGAGCTCCTCAATCCAATGACACCCACATACCATTTTAAAAATGAAATCCCCATGGCTGCCCCCAAGGGCCAGATTTAGACATTGCACAGTACCTTCGTCCCTTCTAGGTGAGGGTCAACCTGTCCTATAACTGGCTGGGACAGCCTGGTTGGAGTTCCCCACAGCTGTCAGGCCTCCAAAGGGATCTGCGCTTGACAGAGAAGAGGAGGACGTGCCTCCCTCCCACCCAGCCGCCCTCATGTGCCAAGTGGAGAACTCGTGTGTGTGTGTGTGTGTGTGTGTGTGTGTACATGTGTGTGAGTGTGTCCTGGTGTCCAGGAAGGAAGGAAGGAAGAATGTAGGCACATGGAGGAGAGGTGAGGAAGGAGGCCACAGGCCAGGGCCATCTGTCCACTGGGTGCACCCAGAAAGGGATCAGATTCATACCTGGGGCGGTGCCCCTTTCCCTTCCAGGTGAGCATCAACCCAGTGCACAGCAGGCTGGGCCGGTCCAGGAGTCTCTGGATGTGAGCCTGAGGCTCTCGGTTCACTCCTAGTGGACGACAGAAGCCAGATGGTTATTTGTTTTATGGTAATGATCTCCACAAGGCTCCGGACTCCGAGCCCTGGTCGGCACGCCACACGGCAGGCTTTCCTCTGGGTGCGCGAGGATTTCCTTGGTTTGCTGGGATTCCTTTGTTTTTTAAAAGAGCCTGTTTATTTTCTCTTCCTTTAATGCTATGATTTTTTTTCAGACTCATGCGGAGGATATATAACATACAACCGAATCTGCAGTCTCCTATTTTGTCAGCTGGTGATGTTGATTAAAACTTCAATAAAGATCCTGTGATAAAACAGAGCTATGTTCAAAAGATCTGGTTATGTTTTTAAAAGGCGGGCTTGGCAGAAAAGATGCAGAGTATATGTTTGCTACCTTGGTATTTTCCCCCTTTACTATTTTAAAAAGGGAGAAGGCTGCAGGAGGGACATAGTAGTTTATAGTACCAGGGGGACAGAGACGCATGTTTAACCAAGTCCCAAATAATAAACAAAGTCCAATAGAAATGATAGAGAGATTGTTTCTCAACCTGGTGTCATATGGACGACCCAAAGACCCTTTCTTCCCGTTTGCCTGACTGACAGCTCTGGAAAGGCCAACCTGACACAGGAGAAGAGCGAGTGTGTGTGTGTGTGTGTGTGTGTGTGTGTGTGTCCATAGCAAAATGAGGTCACAGAGCTCCAGAAGGTCAAAGCCCATGGATGCCACCCTCCCGCCCACCTGCCTGAGACAGTCCACTTCAGCAAGGGCCTGTGAACTGCCAGGAACACAGTGCCTTGAAGACCAGGGGGTTACTCAGGGATCCCCAAGAGAGCCATGCCAGTGGTGCCCACCTGCTCCCCAGCCTGCCACCTCCCTCTCCCCAGACAGCTCCTTCCTGGCAGCCGCCAGTCTCCCAACTCTTATTCTGAAGGAAGCCAAGCAATGGCTGTGCGTGAAAATCAGGCTAGCTGGAGAAGTCACCGGCTTTATGCAAAGCAGGCAAGTGCAGTCAAAACACTTACAGCAATCAATCCGAGTTGTTGGGTAAAGTTTTTTCCGTGTCCCATACATTATTGAACAGTTAATTTCATCTTTGTGCCTGCAAGACATCCCAGCTCTCAGATGACAGCTTTATCCATTAAGGAGCGCGCGGTGACAGCCCTGCAGTGAGATCCTTGCCAGCCCGGCCTGCCGGGAGGCGCGCCTGCATCACCACCGAGGAATCCTGGGACACATCAACATCTTAATCAATATGCGAGAGTCAATTACCGGGGAAGCGGGCTAAGCAGGAGCCCGGGATGAGGTGCACGTGCAGATGGGCTTGATCGATACGAGGCCGCGTGGCTTTGCAGCGGCCCACCTCGGCATCCAGCCCACCCGGGCGGACAGGCCGCGCCATCTTCCCACCCTGGAAGTCACCTGCCCCTCTCGCTGGAGCCTCGTTGGCTCCCTGATGAGTATACCAGGAACAGTGAGATCAAGATCGGGGACAACCAAAGCCACAGCTGTACTGGATACGGTGTGGGGCCCTTCCGTGGGCTGCTTGTGGGAACAAGCAGGGTGTCCTCTTGGGCACGTGGCCCTGGACTGTCACACCCTCACTGTCTAGCTGAGAATGGGGTCTCTGTGAGGAGCCTGATCTGCACCTTGCTTCTCTATGACCTACGCTACTTCTACAATTTCTTTCTTTTCTACATTAGTGTATCTTGAGCCTTTTCAATCTCATCACACGCTCACTCATCCTCAGAAGTCTACCTCCTGGTTTCTGTCACCTACCCTCTCTCCCTCTCCGCCCTTCCTCCCTCTCTCCTTCCCTCTCCCCTTCCCTCCCTTTCCCCTTTCTTCCCCCTCCCTCCCTCCCTTCCCTGCTTACTCATATAAAAGAGAAGTTGTGCTATTTAACTCTCTAAGTGTGGCTCACTTCATTTACTATGTGGTATGAGTTAGATACACAGTGTCTCTCAGAGGCCTGCTGTGTTTGCGAGAGGCCACTACCCTCACCAGCAACTTCACTTGCAGATGAGGTCAAAGCCCCAATGTGCTGTGAAAGGGGGGGCCTGGTGAAGGAGCACCCTGGGGTGTGGCCTGGGGCGTGTCTTCTCCTCACAGCCCTCATCTCTCTGTTTGCGGGCAGCCACTGGACAAGCAGCTTCCCTACCATGACTTTCCACCTAGCATTTCAGTCTTGGAGCCAGATGACGAGGGACTGTAGCCACTGGAAGCTGTGAGCCCAATAATCCTCCCCCTTTAAACCGTGGCTGTTGAGTATTTTGTCCCAGCAACAACCAAACAACTAACACAGAATGGTAGCTTCCAATAGCATCCATTTTCCTGCATATGATATGACTTTATACTTCTTTATGGCCAAGTACTATTCCACGGTGCAGACCACCACATTGTCCTCTTGGCTGGCATCTAAATTGGTATGTTGCTTTTGTAACTTTCATGAGCTGTAACTTAGTTGGATTATGTCACCTGTGTGCTCAAACGCTGATGTCGTCTGCCTGCATAATAAAACCCTCCTGCACTCGATGCTTTTAAGGCCTCCTATGGCACAGGCCCCATTCGGAGTTTCGGGGTGCTACTCGAGCTCAGTTGTTTAAGCACTGCCGTGGTTCTGCAGTGGCACCTGTGGCTTTTCCTTATTCAAAAGTCTCTGATCTCCTGGTCAAAAGTTGATGGTTTCACCATGACTGGTGTGAATTTGGCATTTGGATTCAAGCTGCCTATGGGTGTACCTGTCGTTACCCAGGAGATTGTCAGCTCCATACTAACGAGCCGCGTGAGGTTGTTCGAGATGTTATGATGACTGTCGCTTGTGCCGTGTCCCTCAAGACCCTCTTACCACGGTAAGTGTTGTCAGCGCAGCACGGGCTACAGGGTCACTTTCTTCCTCCAGCTGCCGCCCCCTTCCCGTCCTTCCGTTCTGTTGCCCTGCGCCAGGCTTGTTGCAGAACTCAGCAACTGTTGGCTGCCGTGGACAAGAACCCATAAGACAAGTCCTTCGGTGAGCAGGGTAGGCTTCGCCGGAGACTCAGGAGCGGCGAGATGTCCTAGCAGAGTGCCCATCTTCAGGGCTGGGGGGCAACGTCAATCTCCAAGGCTGCCTCTTGGCTTCTGTATCTTTGGTGTGATTCAGAAAGTCGGCAGAGCGCTGGGGCAGTGCCTGGGATCTGCGCAGAGGTGAGGGTAAAACTCCAGCCTGAGGGAGCACTTGGGTCGGCGTACAGAAGAAGCGGGCGCGGAGCAGGCAGGGGTGCGGAGAGGACACGTGGAGGACCTGGAGGTACCGAGCCAACACTGTGCATCCACTCTTTAAAAGCCTTCCCATGAATGGTGTCAAATCTAATCTTCACCACAACCCTGTGAGACTGGCATCACTAACACCATTGCCTACGTGTGGAACAGCACTGGGAAAGAACAGGGAACAAACAGGGAGAAGTAGGATCCCGTGACTTTCAAGTTGGTGGCCAGAATTCTGACTGGGGCTGGAGGGTGCACACCACGTGGAGCTAGAATCACTTCCTTGCCCGGCTGCATGCTGCACAGAGCGTGGCCCTGGGAGGGCCGGGGTCCGCATAGATTGCTTGTGCTGTGTGTGCGCTCCCATTGGATCAGCGGGCTGGGCTACAGGCTCCCCCGCTCAGGGCAAGCTCTCCGGGGCTCCAGAAAGGCCATTGCTAATGGTGGCAGCAACAGTGGCATCCACCAGTGCTTGGATCCCTGTATGAAGATCTTCACGTGAGTAGCTATGTTTCTTCCTCCTGGTCACCATGTGGTCCTTGTCTTGTAGAGGTAATAGGCAGAGAGAGACTGAATAATTCACCCAAGTGGAGGAGACTCCACTCCAAGCTGCCTTAGCTTGATTCTTAGACTCCCTCAACCCTAAACTCACCCTGGGGTGTCACCTCAGGGCAGAAGTGCAGACCTAACGGTAGTGGTATCTAATGGAGTTTCCCTTTCAGAAGATGAAAGAGCATAGGCATGGCGATATTTTAATTAATACAATTGATGGGGTCACCTCTACAGTAATTTCACCTAAGAACAGCCTGCTGTTCATCCACTTATTCTTTGAACAAACGTTTATTAGTACATCAATGTAGTACATGCCAGGAAGAGTGCCAGGCCCTAGAGCCGTGGGCATGTTAGTCAGGCGCGTTCATCTCAAAGCTCATTTCCAGCCAAGCAGACAGCCACTACCCAGGGCGTGTGGTGGTCAGGAGTATTACAAAGGAAAAGACCAAGGACCGTGAAGTCCTGCCAGGATGCCTCACGTGGCAGAGGTGGGACAGAGAAGGGAGCCATAGAAACGCTACTCCTTGTGCCCTGCATCCTCATTTGCTTCAGCAGATTTTATGGAGGGCCTTCTATCTGCTAACCACAGAGAAGTGTAGATAAAGAGCTTTGATGCCATATGAAGTAACCAGACATCCAGTTCTTAGAAAGAGCTGAGCAAACGCTGCCTGACTGCCACAGAGAATGGAGAGGGACATCCGCGTCTGGATGGAGACCCACCTTCTGCAGGTCCACACACCAGTCAGCTCCGGCTTTGCCAGGAATCACCATAATACATACACAATGGCACTGTGGCAAGAACTCCACAAGATTTGGAACCGAAATGAAGGAAAACTCATGGCATACACACAGAGAATCTAAGTAAAAGTAGCTATTATTATTAATAAACAGCAAGCATCTTTAGTAGTAAGAAAAACGGAAGAATGAGAATTGTCCTAGCATTTCACACATGGCTCTGTGGGAAACTCGGAGCAACGCACACGATGCAGCATTCTGGAAGGGAATAGGTTTGTGGGGGGCCATGTCCGCGTGAGGTGGGGCTGTCATCCCACAGGCAGGAGCTGGGCACACAGGGCTGGAACCCTAAGGAGAGATCAGCCTAGGGTGCAGAGATGATTGTGAAAGTGATGGCTGAGACTGAGCACGGACAGGAAAGTCTAGTGAGAAAACAGAAAGGGCAGAGAGCAAGGGGCTGCCTTGGGCAGCTGCCTTATTTGAGGAGCAGACAATGAAAACGCAAGCAGATCTCGTGTCTGTTCCAGGAAGATGCTGTGGTTCTCAGGCTGCCTTGGCCAGATGAGCCGCCTCTCTGCAGCCCGGGCCAACGAAAGCTGCCATGCAGGCTAAACCTTAAGTGGTACTCACAGGAGAGGTAGAAAGTTCTCACGGCAACTTATTGAAAACCCTCACATCAGTTATTTTCCATTCCTGCTGAGACAACCCTGTGTCCCTCAGGTTATGATATAAATGTTTTATGAAGTACGGAGGGTTGAGATATCTTAACACTTTAACTGAAAACTCATTTTTCTGAAAGTTAAAGGATGTGTTTTCCACTTGCAAAAATATAAAACTCTGGATTGGACAAAGAAAGGGAAAGTGTCACGTTGCAATATTTTGTGCAACGCTTCTCGGAGTTTCAAATTACACAAAATAGTCACATAATTCCTTGCTCTGAGAGGTTTGTCCGTCTGCCATCCAAGTTTAGTGTTGAGTGAAGACAGTGTCCAAAACTTAGTACACGTTCAATAAATGTGTGTCCTCTTCTCTCACATGACAAAGACTGAAATGAGGTATAGAGACACAAGAAGGTATCTGAGATATGTCCAGTCCAGACTAAACTCCACTAGCACAGCTTAGGGGGGAGAGAAAAAAAATGAAGAAGAAATTCAATTAAAGGAAGCAGAGTAGAAAAGGCATTCTGGAAAAAGACTAGAGAACTCTGTGATGAAGTAAAACTGCAGGAGCCAAGCATAGAGAAGGCCCCGCCTTCACAAATGGAGTGCAGCCATCGAGACTAAAAGAGATCCTTTTGCTAACTGTGCAGAAAGAGTTGAACAGCTCTGCCAAGCCAAGATCTGGCAAAACCGTGTGCGGGCCTACCACGCTCAGCCCTCTCAGTTACTCGACAAGAGGCAAGAAAAGCTGGAGCTCCCAGGGCACGCAGGTTTCCAGGCCCTGTCCACACTGCTCTTGCTCCCTGCCTCGAGAGTCCGTGGGCCCACAGGCCCGCTCCTGCCTCTCCATTTTCTCATGGCCTAGGAAATTGGGTGGCTTTGGAGAAGCATGATTTCTGGTACCAGAGAACATTGTGCTAATTCAAAGGCTGTGTCCCGGCTTGGATGGCTTTCATTTTTATCAGAAAGGGGTGGGCAACATTTGAGGAAAAAAAAAAAATTGGCCCCGTAAAGGGATCCTGAAAGAATGACATATTTGTCTGCTAAGTATAAATACGAACAGCCACGGAGATACAGCCCTGTGGTGCTAGGTTTTCACTCCAGCAACATTCATCTATTGCCAGGAAATACTAGATTTAGTACCTGCGGGACTGGAGTTGCAAATACCTTATACTTTTTTTTAATACTCTGCCAAGAATTTAAATTGGTAAAAGCTGGGGACTGACAAAACTCGATCCCCAAGAGCTTTTCTGGCACTGGTTTATCAGAGAGTATGGTGCCATTATTTTTATTATAATTATTATTTTTTTCTTTGGTGGAGCAAGAGCTCATTTATAACCCAGTGACTTCTACTCCCAGATGTATTTTTCCTTTTAAAAAATTCCCAAAGCTTAAATAAACAGAGGCTTTGCCTTTTGTCGCGGCGTTAGAAGCTGTCGCTGGATTTACATGGGAGGGGATTGCAAGCCTTTTCATGTTTTTAGATCAGATCAGAAGGAGTTGAAAGGAGAGGTCTAATTTTAAGATCCGAGTTAGCACCAGCTTCCGCCTGCAGGCGCTGCCCTGGCACACCGCTGGTCCCCACCACACCCTGACACCAGCACCCCTGTGCAAGCCCAGAGCTCTGCAGAGTGGTCTCCCTGGAGCCCACCAAGGCCAGCACTGGAGGAGCAGGAGCTGGCAGCAAATGATGGAACCGGGCTCAGCCTGTCTGCCGTTGTTTCCTACTGCCAGGAAATGCTAGATTTAGTACCTGAGGGAATAGAGTCTCAGATACCTTACACTTTTTTCTAGCCACTAGAGCTTTAGACAACTTAGTTTCTCTTGCACTTTTCATCTATAAAATGATAATTGGATTATGATGGTTGTCCTGAGGGTAGAAGTAAATAAAATCAATTTTGTGCAAATGCTCGCCATTGTTGGTTTTAAAAATGACGACAATATACAGGTGATGAGCCCTGGAAAGAATTGGAGGACATCGTAGAGCAGTGGTTCGGGTCCTCTTCCACGATTAGGCGCCTGACGGAGTCTTCCTTGCCAGGAAAACAACAGCCATCGCTGAGACACATAAAACAAGATGCGCTACCTTAGCCTGCGCCCTGCAGCCGTATCCCCAACCCCCTTCAGATCTCCCTCAGATTCTACCCACAAGCAATTTCCTGGGTCAGCTCACGGCTCTCCTGCCCAGGGCTGCAGGAGCAGAAGCCCAAGCAACTCTTCTGTAGCAGACCGGCATGTCCGAGCAGGCTAGAAATGATTCCAGTTTTATTATACAATTAGATCAAGTCTCTTAGGTGTAGTAGCCCTCCTCATACTTAGAAGAATAGATTAGCCATTAGGACTTTGGATATTTTTCCCAGTAATTGACACCACATCCCATTTTCTTCACCAAAGGGAAAAAGAACCACATAAAACAATCATAACTTAGGGGGCAACAGGGGGGCCGGGGCATTTACAATGCAATGAAATCTCTGTCCCCAGCTCCGTCCACTTTCTCTATCCAGCTTTGAATATCTCTAGAAGACGGTGTGCAAACCTCGCTTTGCTTTGTTCTGCTATTGTTTTTCATCATGAAGCATCTCAGGCCAAGACACCCCTAAGCACCTTCCTAACCCTAAACAAATCACTTCTGATCCGACACACAGCAGCCACCTCTGGATGGAGGCCTCGATGTTCTTTAAAACCCCTGGAACACTCCAGAGATGTAATTGTTTCTCCTGGTTTTGGGGAAATTTTTTCCCACTTTCCTTTCTTTTCCTTCCATGCTGTTCCAAGACAGGTCTGCTAGATGTCTTTTCCTTCAGCACCATCTGTCTTGTCCTGGGCATAGAAGCAGGGCGGCTATGGAAGGGCCTAAGCAGCAGTGATGTACAGCCCTTTAGTATTCCGGTCAGGAGCACATCAGGACACAGGTTCAAAGCCCAGGGCTACTTCTTCATCCCCTCCCATCATCCACTAGAAGTTCTGGTTTGTCAGAGGACAGGAAAACACTGAGCGCACTAAGTGACTCGGGGAGGGTGCAGGGAAGGGTCCACAGTGCTACCTCGCCAGCCTTTGCCCCTTTGCTCTGGCCCGCATTTGCAGCAAGGCCTCCATTCTGCATCGGAGCCAAAAGCAGACACCTCAGGCCAGGCAGGCTACATCCTCACAAGCAAAGCAAAACAGATGTTCTCAGATGTCTGGTCAAACATTTGTTTCCTTTGGTCATGTCCTAGCAGCCCGAGCTCGGATCCAGCTGCAAGGCTGGGTGGCACCAGCAGACGGCTTTTATGTTCCACCCATTGCTGCAAAACAGCTGTGAGCTCGAGACCTTTCCCAACTGCAACAATCTCTGTGCCAAGGCTGGAGGGGCCCCTGAAGCTCCTGTAACTGCCATGTGCCTCTCTGTGAGGTTGGTCAATGCAGGCACTGGCCAGGGCAGAGAAATGTGAGTGCACACACATACACACACAAACACACACGCATGCACACATATGCTTTCCCTTTCTTCCGGATGGGCCATCAGAAAATACACCAGCAGCACATGCTTGGTAGACATGAAATGTTGTGAGTACATTTTTCAGCTTGGGTTGATGTGTCCAAGGGGACTCTGCTGACACATTTAGGCTGGTTCCTTGGAGAAGAGCTGAAATGCCCATTTTCCAATGAGATCAATAAACCCACTCAACTCTGAATACAGAGCTTTGTTCAGGTGGTCTTGGCCTCGTCAGGAGGTGTTGGACTCAGAATGAGAGGTGACTAACTCCGTGCACCACCCACCTTTATCCTGCACCCAGAGTTTGTCTCTGGGGAAAGAAAAGAAAAGCCCTAAGGCTTTCCGTTTGGTCCCCAAGGGCAGTGGACAATCAGGAGATAGAAACTGGCTCTCCTTTGGCCGTAGCTGTGATGACTGGTGAACACGCCTGTCACGCCCAGCTTTCCCTGAGCCTACTGTTTTGAACGATCCTCGGGTCGCTTCCCTCTCCCTCATGCCCTACCTCGAAGCGCCCTCTGTAAGCCCTCAAAGGCCCCTCTCCTTTAAGTGGAGTGGAAGACGAGGCCACAATCAGAGCCTCACTTGCTGGTGCTGGAAACACCCAGATGAATTTTTTTCACTTCTTGACACACACATGACCCTTCATTATTTTAACGAAGTTCGCTCACTGCTTCCCCATCCCACTGTCACTAGCCAGGAGCCAGGTTCCAAGAGCAGTCCCTAGAGAGCCCCCAGGCACCTGAGGGC
Organism: Capromys pilorides; assembly: GCA_004027915.1. Lineage (NCBI taxonomy): Eukaryota > Metazoa > Chordata > Mammalia > Rodentia > Capromyidae > Capromys > Capromys pilorides. The sequence continues at coordinate 4,278 of PVKN010022781.1, read as the reverse complement.
AGTGTGGCCGTGGGCTGTGCCTTCCCTGTCTTTCCCTGCTGCCAGAAGAAACCCAGCTGGGCCCCTCAGCGGACACAGGCCCCTAATTTAAGTTTAATAGTATAGTGTTTTTACTGCTTTTGGCCAGGGTGTTTCGAGAAAGGTTAAAATATGTGAAAAATACAGGCTAAGAAATTCTGTTTAGAAAACAATTTCAGCCTAAGTGCTCCGCACTCCACTTCTGGCCCCCTTTCCAGGAAGGCAGCTAACAGCAACCACACAATTTAGCTCCATTTGGGGGTGGGGGGTTTCCATTTCCTTCCTATGGGATTTTTTATTAGTTTTTTTTTTCTTAACTGTTTTTCTTTCCCTATGCTGGTTTACTGCCTTGTATCTATCTACCCCCAAGGAGTTTAAAAACCTCCAGTAAGTATTATTAGATTTTTCTGAGTGTGTTTTCTGATTTTTCTGGTATGCGGGTGTGTGGTCAGGATCTGGGGCCCGTATGGTGGTGGGGACGAGGGCTGTGTGCCAAACGCCGGAGGCCACAAAGGCCTCGGAGCCCCAGCTGGGCCTTCCAAGTGAGTGTGGAGATGAACTGCCTGTTGTTTTCATTCTAGTGCAAACCGTACTGGTGAAAGGTTGGTGTACCCAGAAGGCTTCAACGAGTATCCGTTATATGGGTAAAGGAGTGATAGAATATGAGCTGCTATGTATTGAACAGAGAAGTCCACAGTTGGCGTTTTGTGGCATTTATTTCAACAGGACTATGGAGGAAGGAATTTCAAAGCGTCAAAAGCATACAGCCATTTCCTCTGATCATACATGGATTAAGGCAGGGATAGAATTCAGGGCTGCCTTTCCACGGGAAATTATCTAAACTGGGTGAAATTATGCATAATCATGACTCTCCATCCAAGACAAAATGTATTGACTGAGAACCACAAGCAAATGTTTGAACCTGTTAGGAAGAGACAATTAGCTGTAGAATCACTGAGTGGAAGGATTTGAATGGCTCAGTTAATTTCTCTGGCCTTTGGGCTCTGGGAAGAATCTTACGGAGTTTTATCAAAGAGAGCACAGAGACCTCCCCGCTGCTGTTCCTGCCCACGGCCCTCCCTCCAGCCCCGGACTCTGTGGAGGACATTCCTAGAGACACACGTGGGGTTTTGGAATCCTCGGTACATGATCTGGTGCCACCATGAATGTTCTTGCCTCTTCTGTCCTGCCCTTGCTATCCTGCTGACCACACAGCATAGCCATGGGCATTCCTCAACCTCCAGGCACCGTCTCCTCCTGGTTCTTACCATACATGCCCTCTGTACCAACTTAAATATTTTACTTGATTTACATTGATTTCCTTTCTTTTAAGCCAAAAATTAGCCCTTTTTTTAAAGAATAATATCCACTCAATAGTGCAATTGATGTGGTAACCATTCAATGTTGGATATTTGTTTTGATAAAGTGCATAATTATATATTTTTTAATGTTTGTTCAGGAGTTCTGCCCAAAATCACCTTGGCATGTTTTCTGCACTTGCTATGATGCTGGCATGGCAGAAAGGGCAGAGATTTGGGGATCAAAAGGACTCCGTTGGATCCTCGATCATGTACCAGTCGCTTGTCCTTGAGTAATGCGTGTAAACTACTGGAGCCTCAACTGTCTCTACAATGAAATGGGAACACTAAGGCTTTCTTGGCTGTACTGTCAAGAGGACAGTAGTTATCTTGTGATAACAAGGCATGAGCTCCTAGCAGCCGCAGGCACATGGTAGCTACTCTACGAAGAGCTGCTGCTGTGACTGAATACGCTGACCTGTGGCGCTGCTGGGGTCAAGACACTGTGGCTGTCTGAAAGTCCCTCTCCTTTCCTGAAACCCCAGCTGGGCCTTGTGCCTACAAATGCCCAGAAACAGGACTGCGAACACTGCACAAGGATGCTCCTCATCCCAAGAAAAGGGAACTCCTTGCTGGATTCTGTCCTCATTATCCTCTCAGAGAGGTGGGGCACCCAGTCAGGGAAACATGCCTGTCAGGAAACTCCCTCTGAATTGCACAACTGTTTCATTTTTGTAGTACTGGCATCCCTGGGGCTCCGTGCACCTGATTATCAAAGTGGATTTTCTTTCCTGCTTGTCTCTGCTATAACTTAGGATGCTTCTCTTCTTCCAGGGCCCCTGTAAAATGAAGCACGCCCATGCACAAGGCTGCGAAGTTGAAGACTAGAAAAGCCAAAACAATGCCCGCCCTCCCCATGCCCAGCAGACTGCTGGGAAGGCCTCGGCTTTCTTTGTCCAAACCCAGCTGAACATACTTATTTTATCAGTTGGCTTTGATGACTGGAAGCAGCGAGTGACCCTGGCAAAGCTTGATTTTGCGTCGTGTAGTTCTTCTACAAAAAGCAGATGACACGGTGATGTGACACCACGTCCTCTCTCAGGGGGTTTAGTCTGGAAGATGCCTTTGTTTATTTAAGGAAAAAGGAGGGGCAACGATAAGGGGTGCAAGCTGAGCGTGCACTGAGAGCTCCGGACTTGTTCATGTCACTGTCCTTTAGGGAAACAGACCTGGGAGCCAAGGCGCAGGAGGAGGCTGTGCCCCCGCGACACGGAGCGCTGCTCTTGCTTGGCACGGCTCTTCTTCTTCCCACTGCCACAGTGTCTTTGGGGTTCAGAGCAGACCTCCTCAGGCTGAGGAGAGAGAAGGCTGCGGGCTCCGGACACCCCGGGGACAGACGCAGGTCCAGGTCAACTCACTGCGGCCAGGACCGGGAAGGGAAATTCCTGATAGAAGCCAAGATAACAAAAGAAAAGCAAGGACCAGAACCATGCCCGGAACGCAGGGAATTCATAAGGATGGGGGGAAATGAATAAAATATAGGAAAAAAACACTGAGAACAGGCAAGTCTCCAACTCGGGTTTGCTCTCTCTGAACAAGGAAGCCAGCTCCTCCAGAGGGACGGCGGCAACCTCGGGCACTGCGCGCCACCTCGTTTTCTGAGGGGCACCCCACTTCGTGCGTGTATGTGCGTGTGCGTGGGTGTGCATGCGTGTGTGCGCGCGCCACGCGTATGCAGGGCAATTATAAAGCAGGCCCGAAGACGGAACAAATCAATGTTTACAGATTCATAATAAGTTCCTTTCTGTATATTTATTTATTTTCTCTTTAGCCACTAAAGAAGCAGCAGCGAACTTGCAGGGCGCAGTTGTTGCCAGAGGGTGAATCATGGCTATATTGATTTGATTATGTAAAAGCTCAGAGGAACCTAAAGCCAGATACAGAAATATCTCATAGTTCTGAACCCTATGGGACACACACTAGTAAAAAAGCAATCTTTATATTGTTCCTGATAAAAGCATCATTAGTTTCCTCATAGTGAAACCATTTCTCCGCTGATACAGTGTATGGTTTTCTTTTTCTCTAGAATCCACTCAGACATAATTAACACTCAGTTACTAGACTTGAGGCTCCCTGGGGTGACCTGCCGGAGTTGGGGAGGGGTGGGGAAGAGATGGAAAGAAAGACCGAGAGGTGGGAAGGACGGGGGAGGAGGGGCAGGAAGAGGAAGAGCGGGCGGGCGAGGAGGGGCCGCGCCTGGGACGCGCTGGCTTCCCCTGCCGGCCGCCGCGCAGCGCCGCGGGCGCCCTCTGCCGGCTCCGCCCGTCCGAGCCGCAGCTCTGCGGTGCTCCGCGGCCTCCTCGCCTCTGCCTGGGAGCCCGGCCTGCACCTCTGCAGCTGGCACCTGCCCAGGGCGCTCGCCGCCTGCACTCGGGCTGCAGCCCCCAGCGCCCACGCCCCCTTTCTTGGTCCCCCAGGCGGCGCCCTGCGATGCTCCTGCAGGGCCTGGCCTCGGGTGGGGCCTTGAGCGCTTCACAGGGGCAGAAGGCACCCCAGGAGCTCCAAGCTTGATGCTTATGCACCGGGGTGGCTCCCGGCTGCCCCAGGGACCGGCTGTGGCTTGGACAGCACCCCTGTGTCCAATACCGGGGGCCTGTGCTCTTGGCTTCCTTACAGAGAAGAGGAAAAATGCCGGCCAGGTCGCCGCCCATCCTGCGCACCTCTGGGCGACCCTTTCGGGGGAAGGGAGGACCTTGGCTTTACAGTTCTCAGGCAGGGACCCGAGCTCCCCCTGCAGAGACTGTGTCGCCTTAGTGCCTGGCATGTAGATCGATCGGCCCTGGTACGCGCGCGCACACACACGCGCAGGGTGGGCATAAAAGGTAAATGCAGGCGGAGGGACACGGAGGGACACACGACCAGAGCCACGTGGCTGCAGACTTCCACGCGCACACGTGCCCAC
>PVKN010022780.1:0-15023 GCA_004027915.1 Capromys pilorides | reverse complement strand
TGTATATATAATCCAATGGTCCATAATAGTAGTGGGTTATCAGCAGAACTGGCAATGTCAGGAGCTGTTGAGTTGAGCCAGTTACAGCTCACCATATTAATATGTTTTACTTTTTATACCTCGTGGTTAGACTTTTCTGCTGGATGGTTAAGGTCAAGTTAAAGCAAGAACTATATAACAAATCATGAAACTTTTGTGTCTCCCAAGATCAGTAAAATTCCCTCAGGATTTACCTTGAAGCCATGTATAGCATTTTGTAGAACTGTTGTCATTGTCAGCCATTTGGATAAGTCACAGCCATTGCTTGACCAGTTTGCTCTCTGTGAAAGCCTGTATCTTAGTTACTTTTACTCGTTGCTGGGACAAATACTCAACACTCAAAATGAAGGAAGGAAAGGTTTATTTAGCTCACAGCTGCTGAGGTTTCAGTCCATATTCAGCTGGCCCAAGGCTGAGTAGAACAGGGCAGAGAGCATCCAGTTCATGGCAGCAGAACAGCAACAATCGCAACAGAGGCAACTGACCAACCACGGTGCAGAGAGCAACAGCCAACGTCTGTCTCTCTGTCTCTTTATATTACATTCAGGCTCTCTGCCTTAGCCTATCCATCTTAGGTCACACCAATAATCCCAGCCATACTCAGACCGATAACCCCATCAGTACTAAAACCCATAATCCCAGTGGATCAAGAGTCAAGTAATCCCAGCAGTACTCAGATCCATAGTTCCAGTGGACCATGACTCAAGTCTCAAACTCTAGAAGTCCCTGCCCCATTATTTCATGAGGCTTTAGGGGGACAACTAACCATAAACCATAACAGCCTAAGAGAATGTTTTCTCTCTAGGTGACTCTCCTCAGACACACTACATCATCAGTTTATCTAAACAGCTAATCTATACATAATTTGCCCATGTAACATGATAGACAAGCACAGCTCCACCTTGAAACAATCTAAGTGACCATCGGCAATTACAGGCTTAAAACCATGATGCAGCCAAGCACACAGTGCTGCACATCAGTTAAAAAGAATGACTTACTAATAAATATGACAGCTTGGATGGAATGTGGGACCACTGTGCTGAGAAAGAAATGTCAAAAAGTCACGCCCAATAAAACCCCATTTACGTAACGTTTTGAAAGGACACAATTCTACAGCTGGATTAGTGATCAGCAGAGTTTTGGGGAGCATTGAAGTAGCCATGCAATCATGAATGGTTTACACATAAAAACTTGTATGATGGGGCTGGTGAGATAGCTCAGCGGACAAAAGCACCTGCTTAGGCAAGCGTAGGGACTGTGGTTCAATCCCCAGCACCATGTGCCCACCCTGCTCCCAGAGCAGACTGAGCAGGCCAGAGTCCAGACAGTGATGCACACCTATAATCCCAGTGCTACGGAGGCTAAAAGCAGGAGGATCGCCATGGGTTTGATCTGTGTAGTGAGACCCTGTAACAGCCAAATACATTAAAAAGAAAAAAAAAAAAAACTATATGGTGGGTAAAAACATCTCTTCATGTAGATGTGGGTGGTAGTTGCATAATTCTACTTCCCAAAAGACTTGACATCGTAAATTAATTACTTTCAAATTCAAATTCTTAGTTTTTAAGCTAAAGACTGGACTAAACCTGTTTTCCTCATGAAGTTGATCACCGTTCCCTGTAATAGTCATCCCAGCTCCATGTACATGGACATTCTACAGTGTAACATATACCCCCCCACTCCACCCCCCACGAGTTACTGACTAATGACTTCATCTCCAGGTGCGCCTGCCTTGGCTCAGGGAAACTGACCAGAGAACACAGGAAGTAGAACATCTTCTTTATTGTTGAGGAGTAAATAAAGCAGGTGCTCATCAGGCGAGTTGCACCTCTGGTGTTTCCTCAGCGTAACTCAGTCACTTACAAAAGTTTCAGCATGAGAGAGCCATGATTTAGAGTCAGGGATACAGTGGACCATAGGACAGTAGTCGCAGCAATGAATACTTCAGTTGGTAGAGGACAGAGCAGCCCAAGACTCATGGCTCTAGGACACAACATGACAGCACAGTTGCATTAAGCAAATGCTTGTTGAGCGCATCCCTTGTGTGGTAGCATAGAGCGAGGCCCTTGGGAAAAGCCAGATGCAGGAGACATTCCCAGCTTTTCTAGGGTTCTCACAGAAGCAGATGGACCAACATGACTGCTTTGCCAACTTAGAGGAATGCTTGGTGAAAGACGGAGATTTGAGAGAGGTGATTTGCATCAATCTAAACTTTGGTCTCCTTCCCATGATAGCCTTCAAGACAATGTTCTTATATCTTCTTTTTCACCTTTTTCCCAAATTGAGAAATAGATAGAGATGCCATATAAGCATAGGATTGAAAGAGGTATGGTCTGTATTTTTGTTTTGCTATAAATTATACTAAGTAACACAGTTTAAAACTAGAGTCAAAAGCAATCTAAACCCTGAAATAAACACTAGCAGGGAAGAGCAGGCTATACCTGGAGACGTTCCAGTTGCTTCAGATTTGACAAGAACCAGGATGTCTCCAGGGAGAATTTCCTGTGCTAGTTGTGAAGCTGACCTGTACTTCTTCCCTGAGTCCTGTGTTTACTTTTTTATTTTGACCATTTAGAGAAAGGAATGTAACTGGTACAGTAAAACTCTCTGAAGATACCTGGTCTATCCTAAAAGATTAGTAAAAATGAGCAAGATAGTGGCCACAGGTAAAATTCCATGATAGTGTGGAACTTCTCAGGTTGGACGGAGAATTTCCTATTGTTTGCAATTATCAGCTTAAGGGTTAAAACAAATTCCAACCTGCAAACATGGTATAAAGCAAAGTTTCAGAGAGATAGGTACAGGGTGGAGAGACGCAGACAGGAAGAATTCAACCCTATCTGTTTTCTCCCAAGGCAGGGAGGGAAAATGCTGGAGTCAGAGGAGACAAAGGGCTCTGGATGAGTAACTGATAAATGGAAGATTAGACACCAGGCCACCCAACATGGTGCCCTGGAACAGAAACTCCACGGACTTCATCCACTTCCTAAAGGCTAACCGTTCCAGGCTCATCCTCATAGTGCATTCCTTGTTCACTGAACAAAAGCTAGATTTTGATTTAGTGAATTTTAAATTAAATAGATCTTTTTCAGAGATAATAACTATAAACACTCTCTATGAAAGTAATTTTCCACTTTATTTCCTGGGCCTGGCCTGGCCACGAGCAAATCTTATAAAAAAGTTCACCAGTGGCAGCTGCAGTGCAAGCTGCTGCTAACTGCCTTTCGGGATCAGTAGCACACACCAGATTCACCCACCCTCCAGAGTCCCTGGCTGTGCTGCAGTGGCTAGCATCTCCAAGTCCTTCCCCTTTCCACTTGAATGTAAGCTCACACCTTTCTCAAGGGACAGATCTGCCATGAACTTTCCTTTCTTCTGGCAAGAACTAAGCTGGAGAAGCAGCTTAGGGAAGCAGTGCCCTGTTGGGAAGCCTCTAGAATTCATTGACCCTTGGTTTTCTTGTGTATGAACTGGACCTAAGAGTGGCTAGGAATATGTTGAAGTTTAAAAGATGTCGCACTGAAGAAAAGAAATAGCCAAAGTGCTTGACACCAGGTTGTGTTTTTTTGAGGAAATGAAGCTGCAGCCTCCTTTGAGAGTGCTCAGTTGCTACATAATGACAAAAATTCAGTGAAACCATTTGTTGTGCTCACAGTTCTGTGGATCAGAAATTTGGACACCCATGAAGATGAGGCCTTGGTGGCGTGGATGAAGTGCCTGCAGACGGCCACAGTGTCTACCTGGGTCTGATGTCCCAGACCAGCATCCTCATTGCCAGCTGGGGGCCTTGGCTCTTTTGTGTTCTTTCCAGAGAGGCTATCTGACTTCTTCTTCATTCTCAGGTTGGGGACCAGGGCCGGGGTGGCTGGACTGTCTGGGAGCTGCCCGGACATCTGTCTTCCCACACCACATTTCTGTGTCGTGTCTTAGTCTCAGCAGTTAGGCATTTAGAGAATGTTTCTCTAGCACCAGAATAAACATTCCAAAAAGTTCTGAATGCAAATTTCAGATTCTCTTTTGGCTGGCTGCAGAATCCAAGAGGATTCTGTAGATCATGCATGTGATTAGGGCCAGGTTCAATTTAAGTCAAGGACATAGAGGGCACCCTTCGATTGGTGGAGCACGAACAGGTTTCATCTGTCTGTATCTTTTTGCATTCCAATCTTTCCCAAAGACGTTCTTGTTGGAATTTCTCTCTTTATATCTTTTCTTTGTCCTGCTTTTTCTACTCTTGAGTTTACGGCAAATCTTACACAACACACAAAAATCTTTCGACAATTGACACAGTAGAGGCAGTCTTTATGCATCAATTAGCCCTAAAAAAGAACTAGAAATATTTACTCAGCAAATACATTTTGCTTCTCAGTAACGCAAGGCCCCAGACGAAGGCTGGGAGAGGTTGCAATAACCACATCAGCCAGCCCAGGCCAGGAAGCAAGGGAACACAAAGGCTTAGATAATTTTATAAGTCTCCTGATCTGCCTAATTTTCTGCCATCTGTTCTTTATCTCTCATTCTTGGACACTGCTATTCTATGAGAAAGCCAACCTTATTCATGAAGAAACCCTAAACTCTCTATAATGTCTTCGCTTGGACTTAATTCTGTGCCTTATGTCCTTCTGTATCTGTTTACATTAAAGAAGCCTTGATTACTTGGTCCAACTATGTGACAAGGTCAGTTTTAGACACTAAAGCACCCTAGAAAATGAATGAGTACCCTTCTTTCATGAGCTGTCAAATCTAATGAAATAATATCACCATCATCACAGCTTTATGAATAATATAGCTTTTCATTGACTCATTTATTTGCATCCTTACTGATAGCTTTACAACTCAGTTTTCACATTTCATTCAGAGTGAGCTCAATGAACTACCAAGTAATTATGCTACAAATAAATACTACTTCCTTTATTTTATGTTTCCTGTTTTCCTTAAGATAAAAAAACTAAATAATTACCTGATCAGACCCTACCAGAATCATCCCTTATCTACATTTTCAGCCTCCTGTCCTGCAGAACTTGTTTGGTATCTTTTTTTTGCCAGTATCTTGACAGCACAGTCTTCCTTCCAAAAAAATTCACCAGTGAATTTACTTCTGTCCAAATAATTTTTTTTCCATATTTCAGGGAAGGATCTACAGGGTGGATGTTCAGGGTCTCGCTGTTAGACTGGACTCCTAGCGATCTGTCTGTTTACAGCCTTCTAAGAGCTGGGATCACAGATCCGCACCACCACGCCCAGTCTCAATTGCAGTCTCCCCACACCCCCGGGGCAAGGCCAGCACAGCAGGCCCAGGGGATTGATTCCCTGGTTCCTGAGCCTGCTTGCAGGTACTTTAATCCTCTGAGCTATTTGGCCAACCCATATCCCAAATACTTTGACACCTTCTCTTTCCCTAGTTACTACACATTCATTCTTTCAATCTCAACTTAATTACTATTTCTTTAGGGATGGTTCATTTGAGTATGAATTCTCCTTGCAGCTTCTGTTATTCATTCTTGTAACAACATGTGTATCCCGGCCAGAGTTACAACTTTACGGCCTACTATATTCTTCAGATTCAATGCTCCCTGACAGAAGGGTTCGTGTTTAAAACTCTTTGTTGTTATTGCCCAGATCCCTACCACAGTATCTGTTGACACACTAGTTCCCATATGTGCTTGTCTATCATTACTCTCCCCAGCAACATTAAAAATATTTAGAAAGATTCATATTTTCCTCGTGTTTGGATCCTTCACCATAATATGAAATATAATCTGACATGAAATGATTGCTTTATGCAAAACTCTGAATTTAAATGAAGTCATGAGATTATCTCTTGCACATAGATGGTGCTACATTTTGTGGAGGCATGGGAGGAAATAAAGATGAGCAAGAAGGTGCCCGGAGTAAGGGATCTGCACCCAGCTGCTGGGAAATGCCAAACAGGCACAGGCAGACAGCTGAGTGCCAGGCTTCCCATGTCAGGAGGCAAAGCATCACTTTTTGTTAGTCTCATTACTGCCACCCAGCTTGCATCCTGCATTGTCTTCAGAATTTGGAAAAGATTTATGTGATAATTACATGTGACAGACCTGTGCTGAATACATGAGCTACAGAAATTTTCAAATAGTCATACAAGATCAAATCTGAGCCATGTAAGAAGTTTTGACTCAAATAATCACACACACACACACACACACACACACACACACATTCCTTTTTCAGTTTCCAGACACCAATTTTAACACTCCTCTCCTTAGGAATAATATTCCTAAGGTTCTGGTGGAGATTCATCCACTCCTTTGAGCTTGTCTAAGCAGGAAACAAAGAACGAGACATCTGAGTTTCATGAGAGTAGGAGAAAATGAAGGATCCCTCAACACTAGTTTACCTGATGATTTTTTTCTGTATGTTTACTGTGTCCCAAGCACTTGTTTGCTGGCATCTGGGGCTCAAAGACAAGATAGATTCATTCTTCATCAAATTCAACATTTGCAGACAAAAGTATAAACGCAAAATACAAAAAATCAGAGGAATGAAACATGAAAGAATAGAGGTGTGGGAGCATGTATTTGGGTGCAGTTGCCTTTTGATTGTGTGAGACGCTATTGAAAAATTGATCAGGCTAAGCACATCTTAAAGTACTTGACATGCTTCTTCAGTTCCCCCCTTTCTCTACATTGATTTTGTAATTTCTCTTACTTGGAGATAATGCAGGTACTGGCATATGAGCTGTAATCTGAATCCCCTCTCAAGTTGAGGTGTTGAAACTCAATTCCCATTATGATCGTATTAAGAGGTGGGACCTTTTGAGAAGTGATTAAGCCATAAAAGGCTGCACTTGGTGAAATGATTAGCATCCTCCAAAAGCTGGAGGAACTACCTAGGCCCTTTTCTCTTTTTCCACTCGTTGCTATATAAAGGTGCAAATTTCCCCACCTTTCACTCTTTTTGTCCGTTTGGCTATCTACAAGGAAAAGACCTCCCTAGACACTGCACCAGGCAGCACCTTAATGTGGGATTCATAACCACCAGTACTATGAGAAATAAATTTCTGTTGTTCAAAAACCACCCCATACTACCTAGTCCTTTTTATAGCAGCACAAATGACACAGGGACAATTTAGCTCCATGAATAACCAAAGAAAAAATAAAAACTGATAATTTTTCAAAGCACGAGATATAATCAAATACACAGTGAATGTTTAAATTTAAAAAATGTAATGCAGTAAAAGCAAATTGCCATAAATCCCTTTCAAAATACACTCTTTTGCTTTATACACACTTATTCTGCTGTTCTCACCACCAAAGTCTACTTTGCTGTATGAGATCTAATAAAAAATATGGCGAATGCTGCTGCTGAATGCCAGCCAACCCACGGGCAGCTCTGCAAAGACATCACGGTGTTTCCTTATCTACCTTATTGATGGGACTGGGTACCATGTGACTTCTGGCCAAAACTTCTTTGGAAAGTGGTATGAACAATGGCATAAATATGTTTGGATCAAGGAGGAGTGTTTTGAGGATGATTCATTGCAATGCGTCTCATGACTTTAAAAAAAAAAAATATATATATATATATATATATATATATATATATATATCACATGATAGAAAATCATGCTGAAAAATTGTGTCATAATAAAAGAATGCACTGAAACCTTTCTCTGTTCCACGGGCTGCACAAAGTATTTGGTAACCATTGACATATCTGGTTATAAAGAAGTAATCATTATCTTTACTTAATGGAGAGAAAATTCAAGACCAAGGGTACCAAACAAATTTCTCAGTTTTACACAGATAGTAAACAGAAGAGCTAGGATCCCAACCAAATGTTTAGTTGAGGTTGATGGATTAAAAACAACATCTGAGTTCTAGTCAACTAGCTTATGGTTATATGGCATCACACAGATGGCAATAATGCCAGATCATTACCAACAAAAATTGGGAGGAGGACATGACTTAATTGTGCAACCAAGAAGCTCCACGATGCGCCTCTAAATTGAAGCTGCCCTCCTTCCAAATCACAGATCCTTGCTTTCTACTGCATCTCACCAAACAGCCCAGGTATAGCTCAGAAAAGAGAGAGCTAAAGCCAAGAGACCCTTTGTTATGATTTGTGTCTAGTTGTCCCCCAAATCCTCATGTAGGCACAGGGTGGGGACCTCTAGAGTTTGAGATTAATTCATGATACCCTGGGATTATGGGTGTGGCCTGAGGTGGATAGCCTGAGGCAAAGAGCCTGAACATAACATAAGAAAGACAGAGAAACAGACTTTCTCTGTTGCCCTCTGTTGCCCTGGTTGGTCAGTTGAGTTTCCTCTGTCACCGTGTTGTTGCTGTTCTGCCACCATGAACTGCTGCTCTCTGCCATGTACCAGTTTGCCTTGGAGCCAGCCAAATATGGACTGAAACCTCCAGTAACTGTGAGCTAAATAAACTGTTCCTTCCTTCATCTTGGGTGTCAGGTATTTGTTCCAGCAATGAATGAAGCATAACTAAGACACCTTAAACCCAGTATGCAGTGAATGAGGGACACACTGGGCCAATAACAGTATAGAGTAAAAACTAATAGTGATTCATCCTAACTTTACAGCATGGCTTTCTTTCTTCATTAAGGTTTGATTTTTTAATCTAACCCAGCCAGGATTAAGGCTATGTCCTTCAAGGGAGGGACTCACCTCCATTGCCAGTCACTGTCCAAGTGGCCACTTGGTCCTATAGAGACACACTTTAGATTGTCCTCCCAAGGGTTCTGAAGTAATATGAACAATCAGTTCATTATCTGACCTCTAAAAACCTCTGCATGCAAACTGAAAAGGTACTTCTAATTCATTTCCTCACCTCCGGCTACATTCAAGCAAATTACCTAATATAGCTCATTGGAGCTTCTGTGACAAGATTTAAAGACAGAATGGCAGAAACATACTCTGATAATTCAAAATCAATTGTACAGAGATGTCCTAAAGTTGATTTTTTAAAAAATCAGCCCTGTTGTAATGTTTCCCAAAAGAGATTAAACTTCAAAGATAAGATTGTTTTGCAAGATATAACCTGAGGAATTTGTTCTCTAATGGCAATGAAAGCCAAAATCCAATTCTTTTGCTTTTACTAACTGAAAGTCTATGGGCTATGAGAGAGCATCCTGCTAAAGGTTCAAGGTCTGAACTGGTGGGCATTACACAGCCTAGATTTTCTTCTGCCTACATATGACCAAGTAACTGAATGCTGGCCAATGAAATTGTAGCAAACGTTATATGTTCTCCTACATCTAGCCCAGGCACATAAAAGTCCAGAGCCTTCCAACTTTCCTCCCTTTTCCCCTCTGCCTTCTTCCTGCTTAAATATGACACAGGTGATGACTCCACAGGCCGTGCATCCATGTAGCAAGGTCTCCATCCCCCTGGGTTCCCATGAGACTGCATGAAACACCCAGGGCTTATTTCTTATAGCGATGAATAGTAACATAGACAAGACTAACTGAAGAGAAGCGTGAGAATCAGGATAACACCCCATGTCTGTTCCATTATGCCCAGCCTAAACATTCACTAGGAGGTGTAGTAAAAGCATGTAGGGATTTCGGTGCTTCTTGAATTTCCTTGGCGGCTCCTTTTTCAGGCATCTGTTCATTTAGGACAGAAACAAATACATTTCTGTGCTATATTAATTCAGGTATGTAAGCTTGTGGTCCCTCATCCACAAAATTTAGTAAACAAGTAAATTCCTGATTCCCACAGCAGTTTTGCAAGCAAAATGCTATTACCAGAATCTTAGAGTCAAAGCTACCAACGACAAAGTAGAATGAAAAGAGAGAAAAGAGGGGAAGTGAGGGGAAGGAAGCAAAGGGTGGTTTTTCCTAAATTTATCCCAGTCAAGTTACTGAGCTGTCCAGGGTCCATGACCATAGAATCAAACACGGCCGAGGCAGCGTCCTAGATGGAGTGATACGGAAGCGTGTGATGGTGCATTTCATCTCATCAGGGAAAGAGACCCGCCTGTACCTGCCTTCTCATCTGCCAAGGGTGGCTTCGGAGATGTACTGCCTAATTCTCAGTTTCAAATTATATAATGTGATATTCCTAGGCATCAGAATTTACCTAGGGTCTCTCTCCTTCTTAACAGTCTGGAACCCCTAGTTTGGAATTCAGTAAGTATTCTGACTTGTTACTGCACCTGATAGAGACTTAGAGGGACACACCTGCGCTCCAGAGCCTCTTCAGTAGCTGTGAAATCTACTTCCTGACTGGGCTGGCTTGGCTCTGAGACACCAAACTCTTAAGGTTTTGCCCTGTAGTTTCCACCTTTACTGGATTATTTTAGAAGTGCCACTGACCTTGCTGAGGCCAATTAAGTCAGGGAGACAGGGACATGTGTCTCTCCCATGTGCCCCTGTGTTAATTTTCTTCAGCTCTTCCAGTTCTTTTCATTTCCTCACACATGAGTGAGAATGTTGAATTGCAAGGTTTTTTTCAAATTTATTACCTAGATGAACAGATGTTTTTGTTTTTGTCTTTTGCTTTCTGAGACAAATCCTTTTAGTGTAGTACACCCTGGCCTTGAACTGTCATGTAGCTCAGGATGCCCTAAGACACATGATCCTCATGCCTCACTCTTAACTATTGAGATTGCATGTGTGCAACATTACTCCAGGAAAAGGGAGGTAGTTAATAGCTAGAAAAAAAATTTAAAGGTTGGGTTAAAATGGGTTTTCATTTTACTTTTATTAGTATATGTCCATGGTACATAATATATTCATTATGAGTAGTTGGCATATGTCTGAATTCTTTTTGGGTCTTTTTCCCATTCTCCCATTGTTGGTCCCCTTACTATTTACAGAAAATATCTATCTCCCTGTTGTCTATTTTCTATCTTTTGTTTTGCCCTTTATTTATGCTTTGGATTTCTCATAGAAGAGAAACTATGCCATATTTAAGTTTGCATGTTTGATTTAGTTCACTAAACATTGTGGATTCAAGGTGCATCCGTCTTCCTACAAATGACCTCGGTTTCTCCTTCTTGTTAGCAGAGTAGTAGATAGGGAATGTGGCATTTATATGCAATAGGTTCTACTCTGCTATTCTCCACTTCTTTTTATTGGAAAGCAGAACAGCAAAGGAGGAAGATTAGTGCTATCTTTTAGTGAGATATTCTAGAATTTTGTATATTGCACCATCTAAAAGCCAAGAGGAAGCAAAAGAAAGATACTATCGGGCCCGCGAGATTGCTCAGTGGACCAAGCACCTGCATAGGGAAGTGTGGGGCTGGCACCACATGCCACACTGGCCTCACCCCTGGGAGCAGTAAGCCAGCCACTGAGTCTGAGCGGGCATGGTGGCACATACATGTAATTCCAGCACCTGGGAGGCTGAAAACAGGAGGATCACCATGAGTCCAAGCTGCATAGTGAGACCCTGAACAAAATATATATTTTTAAAA
This sequence comes from Capromys pilorides, assembly GCA_004027915.1. Lineage (NCBI taxonomy): Eukaryota > Metazoa > Chordata > Mammalia > Rodentia > Capromyidae > Capromys > Capromys pilorides. The sequence goes on along the minus strand of PVKN010022780.1, from coordinate 3,567 downwards.
AGTGCTATGATATACCAACTTCCAGATTATTTCATTCAAAACCATCACTAGTCTTCATTTTTCTGTGATCCCATCTTCCTGGGAGAAAGGCAGCCAGGGAGGACACCACCCCCTCCTTCACCATGCAGCTCACTGCAGTCTCCAGCACTGGTGGTGTGAACACCCCTCAGCACCTTGGCACAACCTCCGCGGACGCTGAGCTTTGGTACATGTCTCAGCAGCAGCCTGTGGCTGATGCCAGCCACTCTTGCTCCCACTGTAACTATTTCCAGCTCTCAGGAAAAGCCAAACCCTGCCAACAATGGTATTCATGACCGGTAGACATGTCGGAGGAATTGGTTAGCTCCTTATCAGCTTGCAAATGACGTTGATGAATTTCTGCTTTTGATTTTTTCCCCCTTTTGAGGAAATGTTTCAGTTCTTTTGCCTGGTCTAGTTTATATACCAATTAAGGCAGGAAGCAATTATCATCAATTATCGTGTAAGACTAGCTACTCTCTTGTAATTACCATGTTAATTGACATTAAGTTTAGATAGAAATTATTGTTGCCTCTTCCAACTAAAAACTAAAGAATGGCATGTCAGGAGTGAAAAATATAATCTTTCCTTCTAAGAAGGTCTGTCTGGAGAGCACTTTCCTTAAAGTTGTTATATTCTTTATGCTTAAGTCATTCATCCAAAATGATATCGACATGGTAGGCAGCCTTCAACACAGCCCCCTCTAATCCATGTCGTCTGGTTTTCATATCCTATGTAGATTCTTCCCATGTTGAATGGTCCTGATCCATATCAGCAAGAAGATATAAATGATGGCTGTTGACTTCATATATATATATATATATATATATATATATATATATATATATATATTTTATGGTTGTCTCATCCCACCCTGGGGGTGAGGCTGGCCTATCATGTGGTGCTGGAAATTGAACTGTGGTCACTGTGCTGCCTAAGCCTGCCTAAACAGACATGTTAGACTGATAAGCTATTTCACCAGCCACACTTCCAATATTAAGGCAGGAAAGATATTACAGCTTCTTGCTTGCTCATTCTATAAAAGCCAGCCACTATGTCAAGGGGAGACTCAAAAAACCCCATGGAAACAGGGTGTGCTGATGCATGCCTATAAATCTCAGCACTCTGAAAGGCTGAGGCAGGACTGCAAGTTCAAGTCCAGCTTGGGTGACTTAGTAATTTAGGGGCAAAATAAAAGATCTCAAAATAAAAGATAATACTGCTCTATGAAAAGGCCATAGGTTCAATTCTCAGTACCAAGAAAAAGAGGGAGGGGTGGGTGGAGAGGGTGAGATGGGGTGTGGGGGGGGGAGAGAGAGAGAGAGAGAGAGAGAGAGAGAGAGAGAGAGAGAGAGAACAATTGAAGGGAGAGAGAACAAGAGAGAAGGGGAGGAGGGAAGGAAAAGAGAGAAAGGGAAGAAAGGAAAGAAGAAAGAGAGAAAGAAAGAAGAAAGAAAGAAAGAAAGAAAGAAAGAAAGAAAGAAAGAAAGAAAGAAACAAAGAAAGAAACAAAGAAAGAAACAAAGAAAGAAGCTTGAGGAGAGGAGAGAGCATGGGGAGCTGAGGCTTCCTGCCAACGCAGTTCTGTACCAACCCCCACCCACGTGAGTGAGAGCTGCAGAAACAGGCCCTGAAGCCCCAGTAGAGACTTCAGAGGACAGTGGCCCCAAACCACACATGAGTCGCATCGTCGTAAGAGACCCTGAGACCAGACTACGTTCTTAAGTTATTTCCAAACTGCTGAGCCACAGAAATTATAAGATACACAGTAGTTAAAACTCACTGGCACTTTCAGCCACTCGTGGTCAGGCAGCAGTAGCTGATAATTGACGCAGGTGGCAACGATTATTGGTAGCAACAATGATGATGCCAACTCCGATCCTGTAGGCAGAGGAAAGATACAATCAGACGTAGGATTCACTGGATAACAAGTGACAGCCTTAATTATAGGTAAACCACACAGAAAATGACTTGGAGCTAAAATGACATTGATCATTTAGACTCTGATGTGGCGGAGCATTGTCTCCGTGGGAAAGACAAGCAAGGACCCAGATATTTTGATGCAAGGATCTGAAAAACAAGCTTATTTTTTAGCTGAAAAGGTAGAAACAAAGTTCTTGGGAAAAAGAATTACGGCAGCGCTCTTTTATCACTCATATAGATTTTCTGCATCGTATTTCCTTTTACTGTAAAGACAGATAAAGTCTCCTTTGCTGTCAAACTGTTTTATTACAGACATGTCTTTACCCAGCTGAAATGTAAATCTATGTTTGTACAGATGTAAAAGTTTGTGAAACCTGCTTTAGATAATTATATAAAGCTGTAAGACATAGCTCTCTGAGAAGGTATAATTTGGAGAAATTATTCCTCCTCAATTACTTCAGATATAAATGAACTCAACAAGAATATATTTTGTTCTGCTTTTCCTCCTGGTGACACTGAGTATCCTGGAGTGACTGCTCTGAGACCCCAGAAGACTTGTATACAAGGGGTGAGGAAACACAGTAAGTGTTTAAACTTACAGCATTACAGTAAAAGATACATCGTCATTAATCCATATTGAAATATTCCCCTGCATTCAAATACACACACAGCCCACCATTCTTGCTTTTTGAGATCACTCTGGAAGTTCTCTTTTAGAGAACTCTGTGAGGTATATATGGTCAATGCTGTTGCCGAGTGCCATCCCCTGGAAGGTTAGGTTTGTAAAAACATTATGGTATGTCCTTATCTACTATATTCATTGGATCTAGCACTGTGTGATTTCTGGCTTTTCCTCAAATTCATAATTATCATGAAAAACAAGCACTTTTATTAGATTCAGTAGGGGAGAGTATTTCAAGGGTGATTAAGAGTAATATGTACCTTACTGTTATAAATATTCTTTAACCTAAATATTCACCATAGTTTTCAATCACACATTGCTTGTATGTTCATGGAGACATTGTTTCTGATAGCCAACTCTGGAAAAAAATCCTAATATCTACCACCAACAATTACAAATAGTCCAAATATTTACCGGTAAGACCTGTAAACTATCAAAATATTCCCAAATAAAAATATGGAGACAATCCAAATATCCATCAACTGGTGAGGAAATGAACAATGATTTATCCATCAGATGAGATGTCCCCAGCAATACAGGAATGCAGGAATGAACTGTAATCATAGATAATAAAAAAGTGCTTTTTATAAGTAGATGTTAAATGGAAGAAAAGTAAATTGCTGGAGTTCATCTAACTACGTTTTCTTTTATAAATCTTAATTAAATCATTATAAAATATTGTTTAAGGGACATGTTTGTTTATTTTACATTTTTTTTTAATTATGTAAGAGAATTACAGGAAAAGCAGAGTGAGCCCATGGTCACAAAGTGGCGGTCATAAAGCCCATACTGCTTACACTGTAAGAGGCCCTCTGACATCTACCTGGATAACCAAGAGCAAGAACACAGGATTTATGATGGAAAGTCTCACAGAATGTGACCTGTAGGATGAAGGTTGGAAGGCGCAAAAGCAGTATCTTTACTCAGGAGATCTGAGGGCATTT
>PVKN010022779.1:0-15031 GCA_004027915.1 Capromys pilorides | reverse complement strand
TGTCAGAAATTTTTGTGTAATTGTTTACAAGATGAGCAGTTAATATGGAATGAGCTAACATCATAGAGTTGATAACTGTACAGGTTATCAAAAGCGCCAAAGAAGTTATCCTTTCTATAATAAATCCAAGCATCTTTTTGGTCCAGTTGATAAACCTCTTAGTTAATGTTTTTACCAAGAAAGAATTAAGCGAATGACACCATGGCTCCATGAGACTGACTGGAAGCCAGACTCCAAGCACCATGACCATGATTACCACTGTGGAGTTATTAGAAGGATGTTTAGGCATGATACAATGGGTCAGATAACATGTAGTACATGAGACCATATTTGTTTGCCACTCTTTCTTTTTTTTTAGTAGTACTTGAGGCCCATAAGCACATATGTTCACTTTTATATATCTATGTCCTAGTAATGTTGTTTTGACTTTTTCTCCACCTATCAGCTGTAGCTATCCAATCTGCAGGCGTCCACCATGAAAAGGTAGGGCTAGATTCCACAAAGTATGCTGTATGGGCCCGGTTTTGTCACTGATAATGAATCTGGGGATGGAACGATTGAGGCCTCTGTCTGACCATGTAACACTGGACAAGGCCTCTGAGAACATGATATAGCTGGAGGAGGCTGTAAAAGAAATCTTGTGCCAATCTCTGTCTATCTCTAGAAGGAATCCTGTAGGGGACCAGTCTAAAAAGGAATAATTAAATTTGTATATGGCCTGTCCAAGGTACAGAAACCCACAAGTCTGCCATGTGTTCAAATTACCTTCCTCAAAGTAAGGGGCATGAGCTTGAGTTCTTCACTAGTGACTATTCTGGTTTGTTGAGTAAGGCAGGAAGAGCTCATCTAGGGCTCTTGAAGCTGTCCACAAGAATCTACTGTGAAATCTTGCTGCCCTCTTGGCAACCACCTGGATTAAAGACAGGGAGAGGTGGCTTGGGTTTTCAAGAGAACAGTGGATTCCCATTCATGAACTCTGCAATGGAGGGCACCTAACAGGTAAAACAAGTTCTACCATTGATGATAATAATAATAATGGTAATAATAATGGGGCTCACCCTTCAACATTAAAACATTAACCTCATTCCTATCCCAGTGATGTTGTAAACCCAAGGCCCTAGTAGTTTATCTTCAACCATATGTCCACCTGGGTAGGGGCTTTATGGGCCTCTCCCCCAGAGAGCAAAACAGAAAGGCCCAGAACCCTTTGGAAGTCCTCTCATGTTCTCGTAAAAGCCAACTGTAGTAAGACCCAGAGCCTTAGCTACACACATATTACTGAAATGATCTATATTCATGTAGTCTAGCAGCTGCACTGACTTGAAGATGTCTGTCACCAGGGAAGTGGTATCTCCCTCCAGTCTGTAGAACTCACAAAGCCACTGGAGAACCCCATTCCTCTCTGGGCCTTGCTGTTTTGTTGAGGATCACTGGAGCAGTAAAGAGCTCAGACTTCATGTGTCATGGGCATCACTGAAAGGACAAGGGATGTGATCTAAAGAAGGGTCAGGAAGGTACAGGTGGCGCACAAGGTGCAGTGTGAGTGGCTGATCCCTGCATCAGGACACAGATCTACGTTCTATAAGTCAGAGAGGACAAGATTACCATCGGTGGTGGTTATGGAACAGATAAGTCAACTTTAGGAAGAACACTGGATCTGACTGAACTGTTCATCACACAACAGAAAAATTTGAGCCAGGAGGAGCCCACATCTACCCTATGGGAGCTCAGGGAGAAGGTCCAGTAGGAGAAGGTCCAAGCTCACGCTAACACAAGACCTCCTTCAACTGCATCAGGAAGGTAAGCTCCGTGTCCTCGGGAATCTCTAAGCAGAAACTGCATGTTTTTTCTGGGATTTCCAGTTCCTCAAAGCATGGGACTTAAGGTAAAGAAGCTAACAGTGAAGGGGTTGGTTCTTAAAATTTTCTTAAGAAACCCTCAAGCTTTGCTGGAAGGCAGCAACATCATCAAGATTGAGATGAAATAAAAAGGGGAGTGATAAAGGCAGTTATCTCCATAGCTGCATGGCTGCAGTGAGAGACCCAGGACACCAGTAAGAGAAGGTCCCAGCCTATACTAACACAGGGCCTGTGAACTGACTGCATCAGGAAGGTGCTGTGGTAGACACATAAAAATACAAACCTCTGTCGTGGAGTTTAAAAATGTCCACTGTGGACCAAGTTCTGGGGACAGTAAGTCAAACTCAGTGTATGCCTTCAAGGAAAGGGGTTGTGCAGACAAGATCAATAAATCTCTTCCATAAAAACTAAGCAATGAATTCTCTGGGTTTTTTTCTGGGTTTCCACTACAGCTATTCAAAGTCATTCAGTAATGAGACCCTGTGCCATTATAAAATAAAAGCAATCATACACAAAAGTATTTACAAAACCAGAAAGCAGCTAGATTTGGCCCAAAGAGCAGGGCTAGTCTAGTGCAATGGCTGCACACTTGTCACTGCGGTGCTTTCACAGTACATCAGTGCTGAGCTTCAGTCCCAGAAATTCTGATTTCAGCACTACCAGGTGGGGCCTGGAATCAGTATTCTAAAAGCTAGCCAGGGGGCCAGGCATGGTGGCGCACGCCTATAATCCCAGCACTTGGGAGGCTGAGGTAGGAGGATTGGTGCGAGTTCAAGACCAGCCTGGGCTACAAAAGTGAGCTTAAGGCCAGTATAAACTGCATATTGAGACCTTGTCTCAAAAAGACAAATAAAAACAAAAACAAAAATAAAAATAAAAGCTACCCAGGGGGCAGTGAGATAGCTCAGTGGACTAAAAGCCTGCTTAGGCAAACACAGGGACTGGAGTTTGATCCCTGGTCACCTTATGCCACGCTGGCTCTGCCCCATGCTGCTGAGCCAGTGACCAAGCCTGGGCAATGGTGCATGCCTGCAATCTCAGCTCTGGGAAGGCTGAAAATAGGAGGATCACCACGAGTGTGAGCAGCATAGTGAGACACTATACCAAATACATTAAAAAAATAAATAAAAGCTACCCTGGTGTTTAGCATAAGGCATTCAAGATTGAGAATCACTAATATCAACAGGCAGATATGGGCAGATCTCCTATCCCAGGGCTAGGGTGCTACAGCCTGTCCCAGGAAGGCGAGGACACCAAAGATACTAGCCACATTTGCCCTGACCCACTCTATCACACAGAACAATGTGTGTTTGCCCCCTCCCAGAATAAGTCAATGACCCAAAAATAAACAAAATTCCCAAAACATACCTCTTTCTATAAGCAACATTTGACCAATGCCAAACGTCTGTCTGTAACAATTTATTAGCATCTGGGAGGAACAAAAGGAGACTGTAAAAACTGTCTCCCCAATGCTAACAAGCACAGCCACAGGAAACTTCCTCAATGACACCACTAGACCTGCCAAAACGTGCCACCTGCCCGGAGCTATGCCCACACAGGACTGAAGCACAAGGAACCCCCTGAGCCCTTGGGAATGGTGCAAGAGCTTGGCTGTGGCTGGCCAGCCACGGGAGGTGATGATCTCAGAGTCTGCAGAGCAAGTGAGCTCTGGTGGATGGTGCAAACCCAGCATCCCGCAGCCTCACAGACCTCTGTGGGTAGCCAGGGCACCTCTGTACCCCAGAGCCTGCCTCCCTGCATGGAACCATAAGGACAGTCAGGAGCTCAAGAGCAATGCTGGGGCCAGTACAATATAATAAATACTGACAGTCGCTACCAGGGACTATGCTCTGTTTTCATAGGACACTTATGAAATAGGTGCTTTGTCCTGGCTCCTGGCTCATAACACCATACTCCCAGCACTTTAGAGTGACTAAAGTGAGGTATCTCTGCAGGGATGCAGAGCAGAGTCAGCAAAAGGACAGGGTTGGGGGTTCCCAGTTCCACACACCATCCCCACTAAGTCAGCTTTCTTCTCCTGGAGCAGGATCCTGCCTTCTTCTGAAGACTCTGATAGAGACCTCAAACATGGCATAGAGGGCTAGGTGAACAGCAGAAAGTCAGTTCACAGGGCTCTGTCTCAGCCTGAAAGGCATCAATAGCTGGGGCACCTCATGCTATTTGGAAACTTACACTCACACCTCCATGTGGATCTCTAGTCAGGAGAGCTACATGCCCATTTCCAGTATTGCTCCCCTCCTGCTCTCCCCATTTTACTCACACCCAGCCACAAGCCCCACCTCATCATGGGTCTCTGCCCATGCCACACCCTCCTCGGATGCCCTTCTCTATCCCTTGCCTATTCTGCCCTGTCCCTAAAGCACCGTACTAGGAAACATGAGCTCTGGAGTTAAACTGAGCTCAAATCCTGACTGTGTCACCTTAAGAAATTTGCTCAGCCTCTCCGGTTCTTCATCTCTCAAATGAGGATAAGAACAGTATGGGCCTTCAGTGCTAGGCAATGGTAGGAAGTATTTACTACCTGACCCCCCCCCCCCCCAAATGGCTCCCTGGACCCTGCAGCTGGAAGCGTGCTGCAGCTCTGTCCACACCTTCACTACCCTCCCTGGGCAGGTCCCACACCTGCTCTGGAACACAGCTGAACACGGCACAGCTGCAGACCTGTGGTGCACAGGCCAGTCATGGGGACAGAAAAGGATCACAAACAGCTATGGCCCACGGTGGGTGGGCTAAATGGCTGGGTGACATTTCACATTCTTTTACATGCTAGCAAGGTTGTTTTTTTTTTTAAAGTCTGGCTCTTTTCCTCACTGACTAAAACCGGTTTCATTATCTCCTGACAAGTCAATGTTTTAAAATATCAAACTACATTTGCAGCACTCCACACAGCTCCAACAGTCTTCTCACTCCACAGCTGGGGCGTGGCTGCCCACCTTCTGCCCTTCCCCACTACAAAGTCCCACGTCTGTGTGCTGTAGTCATAGCTGAAGGCTACAGAACAAAATGGGGGCGCAGGGACCACGGTTAAAGGGACCTCTGGACAAGGGAAGACTGTGACAAGAGAGGCCTTGTTCTATTCACAAAAGCACTATTTTTTCCAAGTGCACTGTGCTTTACAGTTTATAAGACATTTCCACATCTACGTGTCATTTGCTCTTCTGAAACATTCATTGAATCATTTTACCGTGGTTATTAAGGCCTTCTAAAGTAAAGACTTGGAGGCCTGGTCCACGTTCACTTCTTTTTTTGGAGACAGGATCTTCCTATGTAGCCCAAGGTGGCCTGGAATTTGTGATCCTCCTCCTTCAGCCTCCTCAGGGCTGGGATTACAGATGTGGACCGCCACACTTGGCTCTAGGTTCTTACATATTTCTGGTCCTTGTACCCAATATTGAGTTTCTTTCTTTCTTTCTTTCTTTCTTTCTTTCTTTCTTTCTTTCTTTCTTTGTTTCTTTCTTGGCATTTTAGGGAAGGGTCTACAGGGTGTTCAGGATCTCACTACTAGATCAGACTCCTAGTGATCCACCTGTTTACAGCCTCCCAAGAGCTGGGATTATGGGCATGCACCACCACACCCAGTCTCAATTGCCTCTCAGCACACCCCAGGAGCAGGGCTGGCATGGCAAGCCCAGGGATCAAAGCCCTGGCTCCTGTGCCTGCCCAATACTGTGTTTAGCATAGGACTAAAAACTTGTGAGGGGCTGGGGAGATAGCTCAGTAGAATTCAATTCCCAGTTCGGGGGAGGGGGAGACCCTAAATCTTGTGAGATGGGCTCAGATGTGCCCAAGGTCACACAGTGAATGAAGGACAACAGGTCTGCCTGACTCCCAGACTCCCTATTGCCTCTTTCCTCAAACAAGTGGCACCGCCTACTCTGTTCACGGTAAGAATCCTTAGCGAGATCAGCTGCCTGCACTTTAGGAGCCCAGGAGCAAGCGTGACAAAGTGCAAGGCCTACCCACCAGAAAGGTGGGCAATGGAAGGTGAGACAAGGAGGCGTGGGTAAGGCAGATGAAACCTGGAAAGTGTGTTTATCTACTCAAGACAACAAAGGCAGAAATGGGCTGGGCTGGACTAGGCTAAGGAAGTGTAGAGATGGAAGTTTCCTGAGACATGTTTCTAGACTCCTGAATCTTATCAGGCAGGGCTGCCAGGAGGGTGGGATGGCCCAAGACAACACAGTGCAGGAAAGAGTTTGCCTGGTCTGTTTTCTTCCCTTGAAAAATGGGAAAAATATATTTTTAAAATGATGAGAAATATTCTGGAGATAGTCTCCTGTCAGATACTGCTATCAGGTCTTCAGGTATTAATAGTGTCCTCAAACCACACTGGAGTATTTAAAATATAAATATATATGTCTGCCTATATGTATATTTTTTTCATTCTTGATTTGTCATTGTAGTTACAGTAGAAGAAAACTGACAAAAATGGTCCTTTTTTTTTTTTTTACAAAACACTGCTAAGAGAAAGCTGTGTATAAAACCTTATTACAGTGTAGAATTACTGTCATTATCCTGTCTGTTTTACTATAGATGTCAAGGTTCTGACACAGAAAGAAAGAAAGAAAGAAAGAAAGAAAGAAAGAAAGAAAGAAAGAAGGAGCTTATGGCCATGGGGCCAAAGACTCCCATCCGATATGTGAACAAATACATCATTCTCAGATTTTACTGCCCACTGCCCCCTTCTACAGGCCTATTCCTCACACTCTACAGAACAGAAAAATCAAAGTCACAAGGTCCTACTTCCTGACGATGCCAGCCTGACTTTTTGAACAATCTTTTCTTTTTTCTTTCTTCCAGGACCTGGGTTCAAATGCAGGACCTTGCACTTGCCAGGCAGGTACTTGTGCCACAGAGATATCTCCCCAACCCCTCTGAACAACGTTTTTAACTCGACCACACAACTTACAGTTTAAAAATGGGTAGTCTCGAAGTACCTCTGATTTAAGTACCTCCTGCAGAAGCCAAGCTCCCTCCTGAGTCCAAGCTACCCCTGGCCCAGCCTACCATCAACATCCCAGAGCAGCAGCCAGTCAGTGGGCACAACAAGGCTTTCTCAGAACTGAAGGGTGGAAGGAGAGAAGGAGGATTCCATTTGACAGAGGCTGCTCCATTCTATACTCCATGAATCCCTCAGCCATTGCTCTGAGCCACATTCTAAACCTGCATTACTGATAGAAGCATTCACAGCTGCCTAATCCTTGCAGTGTGACTGAGAGGACAGGCCTTGTTCCTCTTCCTCCTCAGAAATGCGTACCCCACAGCTCTCTTCCCAAACACCCTGGCTATGCAGCAAGAAAGCAACGCTCTCAGAGGTTCAGAACTCACTCTCGAGGCAGACGTCCAGCGTAAGAGCAGCAGTGAGGATATGAGACTGCTAGAGGCAATGGCAGCTGTGGTTCCAACTGGGTGAACATGTTTCTTGGGTAAAGGAGAGATGATGGTGCACTGAGGACACTGGAAGGAAGAAATGAAACTACGCATATGAAACTACGACACCAAGGTAGGTTACTGTCATGAAAGTGGGTCCCTTACCTGTGTGATGATGTAGAGGGCCTGCAAAAGGGCACATGACCAGCCATAGACTCCACCACACTGCTAAATGAGGTGGAGACCCACTGTGCTGCATGCCAGCAAGGGCTGGAAGACAGTGCTCCAAAAAGGTTCCTAGAAGAGATGGAGCAGGCAAGTCTAACAGTGCCAAAGCAGATGAGGTGGAGCCTGGAACAGGCAGGAAGCAGAGACAGTCATCTGTGATGTTCAAGTTGGTGGAAAGATATAGAAAAAGTTTGGGGGTGCATTTCTGAGGCTCTTCCATGACAAACTCTTTGAGGACTTAAACAGAAAGCCTCACTCAAAATGTTGGGGCAGAGGTATAGCATGTGCTCGGGAAGATGGGGGGAGGAGGGCTACAGAGTGTGCAGAGAGGTGGCAGGCTTGCAGCCATCCTGCAAAGAGGGCACAGGCATTTAGACTCTGCCCAAGGTACTTAGTGGAAAGCCCATTTCTAAGGGTCTGGTACCTTGTTAGCTGGGAACAGAGGTCTAAGGGCATTTGTCCTCATCCAAGGCCACTTTTATCCAGGATAAAAGGCCCCATTTTATTTCTTCCAAGTAGAAATAAAGAGTAAAAAACTATATGCACCACCTTGCTCTTTGTTTTTTAAGATAAACTGAAACAAGCTCTACTGTCAGCTGCCTTGCCTATAACCATAAGCAAGCATATAGCCTTGTGGGTACATCAATCAGTCAGGAAGGAGCTGGGGCAGGAAGGACACCACCAATAACCAGGACAAGGCTTGGGCCAGACAGAGTCTCAACAAAACCCAGAAGCATGAGTCACGTACAGGGAACAAGAGACGGTGGCAGGTGGAGTTTTATGAAGGGGCGAGATCTGTGCTGAACATGCACTTCCTAAGCAGGATGGAGGAAGGGCATGCTTCCAACAGGAATGGCACAAGTGAAGATGCGAAGGTGTCAAAATTCAGTTCAGGGAAGGATGTTCTCTGGCACAGACAGAAAGGGAAACAGAGACCACTTTGGTGCAGGGCTGGGGTCTGAATGCCAAGTTAGAACAACTCAGTGGTGTTCCAAAAGGCAGGGAGAAGGCATTGGAGTTTCTGAGAGATTGAGTGACTGTTTAGAGTCGTGCTGTCATGGGACAGATGTGACACTGATTGTCCTCCATTAAGAGATCATGGCTATGGTTGGAGTTGAATAAACAAAGCATAAGCAGAGGAGAAAGACTTACCAAGTTGCCAAAGCATAGCTGGTCAAAATTAGCTTTCAAACATTCATTTTAAATAGTCTTTTAAGCCTTGATGGGAAAAGTTTCATTCTTTACCTATTTCCTTTCTTGTTCTCCAATTCTCTCTTGCATTTTTGAATATTAATCTCACAAGGAAGTCGTTAGCTGGTGCTAATTATAACAGGGCAGACAGGGAGGTGAGGATGGATGTCTGGCTTCACAGAGGCACAAGGATATCAGGGTCCAGAGCACTGGCCCTAGGTGGGCCACCAGGGATCAAAGGCCATTTCTATCCTGGACTGGTTCACTGAGAATTTAAATTCTGTGTCCCAGTCTCGTTAGGGATAACACAAGTACCTATCTGTAAGGGTTGTTACAAGAATGAAGAGCTTAGCCCACTGCCTGGCACACCACAGGAACTGATTATGTTTTAAAAAAACTCCAGAAATCACCCACTATCATCAGTTGTCCTTTAATTACAAACCTCACCTCCAAACTGTGCACACGCCCTTTAATTACTTCAGGACAGTGCTGTGTATAAGTAATACTCTGGGATGGGAGTGGGGAGGTCCCAGTCTTCTTGGGGGTTTAACTCTGGGGTGACTTCAAGCAATTCACATCTACCTGCCTAAAATGGGAAAGGGAAAATCTCTATAACAAGATAAGAGCACAGGTAAACTGTTCAGGTATCTCTAGAGGGTCAGGGCTCCCCTGTCTCCAATTTACTCTGGGAGTAGAAGGGATCAGCCCCCAAAGGAGAGACATTTCCATCCGAGCCATTTGTTGGCTCCTCCAGAAATCACTTGTGACAGGCTTTTGGAAGGAAGGCCAGGCCAAAAAGTAGCAGTGGCAGCCAGAACAGTACGGGCCCAATTCCAGGCTGGCTGAGCACAGTGTTTTCCTGGGGAGCATAGACTTTTCCTGGGGTGACCTGACCCCAGCCTAGAAGTTGAATCCTTGCCATACTTGCCAAATTCACGCCCCTAAGTTTTCCCTGAGTGCTTGCAGTGACAGACCATTACCACAAGGTATAGTCATTGGCCAGACGCTGGGAACCACTCAAAGACCACCCTGTGCCAGACGGCCCACAGCCTCCCCTCTCCCCACTTGCACTCTGAGCTCCAGCCCCACACCTTCCTCACCAGACCCAGTCTGTGCCTGGCATCTTCTATAGTTGTGGCCTCACCATGCCTTCTGCCTGGAGTGTTTTTCATTCTTCTGTAGCCACTTCTGAGGGTCAGACTGAAATCCATTCCCACCACCTTATAAATTCACTTCCAACAATCAATCCACTCTATTCTGCTTCACATCCACTGCTGTCCCTAGCTCCTCTGCTCTAAGGTACCCCAAAAGGCACAGTGAATTCTCTCTGTGCCCAAGGCTCACCCAGTCAACAAGAGTACAAAACTACTAAATTCATGCCGGGCAGTATTGTGCACGCTTAGATTCTGGGGACTGACATCTTTACTGTACATCCCTAATCTGAAAAGAGTGCTTCATCCTCCCAAAGAAGTACTAGTCTCTGGAGCTCAGGTGTGGACCAGCTGTCCTTAGGTGGGAGAAGCCCAAGGTTACTGAGCTTTGGAATATGCAGCTGGAGTAGGGTAGAAAGAAATCAAGGTTCAGTGGTACCCCCTCTCTCATTTCTCTCTGCCACATCAACTACCACCTGCATTAGCAAGTCCTGGGAAGAACTGGGAGCCACCTTTAATCCTCCTAGAACACAGGAGGAAGCTCAGAAGGGCAGGCCTCCAATCAGGGCCATGGTCCCTGTGCTGGAGCTGGCAAGTCAAGGCGGTAACTGAGAGGCAGGCAAGCCCTGGCTCTGCCTGGCAGCCAACTCCAACTTGCCAATGCATATAAATTACAGGGAGGAGGCTGATGGCCAACTCGCTTCAAGGCTGGCTCTGCCTCTCTTCAGCACAAGGAAGCGCTTTGTGCAGCTCAACACCTCATTATCTGACATCTCAGTCACACCGGAAAGGGCAAATAATGGGGTAAGAGCAACACATGTTGTGCAGATGTCCCTCCCTGCACAAACCTGTCCTTGAGTCCCCATTGCCTATAGGGCAAAGGCATAAATTAACTCCTTAGTGTGGTACTGTACTTGCAGCCCTTAAATCTGGCCAAAACATCTTAATAGAAAAGTCTGATCCAATTCATTTATTCATTTACAAAACATTACTGAACAACTACTATGTGCCAGGCACAATGCTGAGGAAGACAAAGGGTTCCTAAGACCCACCTGGCCCTGAACTCCATGCAGATGACACAGAAGTCCCTAGTGTTAGAACTCTTTGTACACAGGTGGTGCTCAATACTTGATAACTCACCTTCATCCCTACCAGCCGAGAGTGGTTAAGAGTAGCTCGGTAGGAAGTCTCCACAACCAGAAAGGGAGGCATCCTATGCCACTCAGCCTGTTGAGCCATAGATGCCTACAATGGGGCATGTCTTGGCTGCCTGGAGGGCACTGGGGTTTTCACTGTTTTTCCTTTGAAGTTACTGGAAGTTTTGGGGTTCTCACAGTTTCAGAGCACACTGGGCATTCAACTAACCTCTCTGAAGTCACTCATCTGACCAGCACTCCTAGGTCTACTCAGGAGTCAGCTGTGCAAGGTGTGGAGCTCTCACTGTGGCTCTTTAGAAGCCCAGCAGGGACAAGAAACACAGAGCATGACATGGTATGACCACAGCTCCCACAGAGACATGTACATACATCAAAGGAGAAAGGAAGGACAGGCTGACCCCATGCATGGCATGACAGTTCCACTGGTCTTAGCAGAACAAGGGGGATACAGATCTGCCAAAGAGGTACACAGGTAAGCACTGCATCTTGGCAAGAGATAAGAAGTTTCCAGGGGGCTGCCCCAGGAGCAATCACATAAGCATCAGCTTTTACAAAGGGTAAAGATCAGCTGGAATGTCAAGATAGAAGCTTGGGATACACTGAATAACAACACAACCACAGTCACTCTGGAGGACAGAAGATGAAGGATAGACCAGAAGACTAAAGACCTAAGCCATATGGGGCATCAAGCATGGAACTTTTCTTCTAATAGTATCAGACAAGCCTTAATCATAAGCAATTTGAGAATACGTCAATTTCTTCTTTTGTTACAGTGAACCAGACTATAGAATAAAGCAGGATAACTGCTAGACAAAAATGATGCAGTTTGAATATATTTTTGGAAATGAGAATGTAGGCAACTTCTGTACAACTAAGAAATGCTCAGAGATCTGCGTGTGTAAGCCAGAGACGGCTTGCAGGAAAATCAAGGTGGTGTGGTGGGTGGGGTTCTCCAAGCACTCAGTAGGTCAAAATGGGTTTGGAGAAATCTCAGAGAAAACAAGTCAACATGGGCTGTGATAATGAGGAGATGTATCTAATGGTTTCCACCAGGGAAAATCAAAGCTTTATTTCTGTAAACAGCGTCTTGGCACATGGACACGTCCATTCACATGTATGTTGTCTGCAGTCCCTTTAATACAAAAGGGGCAGAAGTGAACTGATGCAAGAGAAACTGTGCTGCCATAAGGCCTAAAATACCTACTATTTGGCCCTGTACAGAGAGCCCACTGGTTCCTATGTCAGACACATAAGAAGTTAACACATGCAAACAAGAATACACAGGTACCTTCAGTACAACACAGGCATCCCCAAAGTCCCTCTGTTTGCTTCTTTTTCTAAGCAGGGTCCCCACTGGCCTCACACTGCTTTGAACATTTTGGGGTAAATCTTCTATCCTCTGCAGATTCAGAGAAAATTGTCCAAGGCTTTTCCAAACCAATTCAGGTGAAAAGGTGGGTGGATGCTCAGGCCAAAGAATGAATATGTAAGGCTGCCAGGAGTGGAACACGTGCCTTACATTCTGGAGTAGCTCAGATCAGTGAGAAATGTGGTTTTGTTATACAGTTGTGCAACTTCTTGTGCCTCATTAATTGAGGACAACAGTCATCTGATGTTTGGGCCATGGCCTGGTAATAAAAACCCACAGTGACTTGTAACTCCCTTGTACAAGATCAACTGCATTCCATAGAGACTGCAGTCAGATCTGGGAATGACTGAAGTTTTTGGAAGACAGGGCCTATGAGAAAGAACACCTGGCCATTTACAAAACCTGAGAGCATGGCTGAGGGCAGGAGGGTGATGGGTGGAAGTTGGGGAAGGAGGACATGTAAAAAGTCACTTCCTCAGGGAACCTCAAGATTCATATCACCCAGAGTGGCTAGTGTTTCAGGTTCTGTGCCAGGTATGTAGGGTAAATCGAAATACAAGTACTGTTCTCCATGAGCCTAGTCCCTGGTCTCCAGACAACACAGGAATGTCAATAAAGAGACAGTTGGCACGCAAATCTCAGACACTAGGCTGAGCTACTTTCTGGTTAAGAAAGACCAATCTCCTAACTGACTAGTGTGGTGGGTGGGGTTCTCCAAGCACTCAGTAGGTCAAAATGGGTTTGGAGAAATCTCAGAGAAAACAAGTCAACATGGGCTGTGATAATGAGATGTATCTAATGGTTTCTACCAGGGAAAATCAAAGCTTTATTTCTGTAAACAGCGCCCATCTCCATAGTGCAGGAAACTTGTGCAAGCTGCCTGGCCTCACTGGGCACCTGTCATGTGCAAAGCCAAGGCCTGATTCTGCCTGGCTCCTACAGGGAAGTTAACAGAGGGGAAACTACAATCTGCCTCCTTGCTGACACCTTCAGTAGGACCATAGTCACCAATGAAGGACAAACACAGGAATTAAGAGGCAGAAACAGCTCAAAGAGAAAGCTACTCTTGTTTTTGGAGGTAGTCAAGACAGGGTTCTTCCAAAGAAGCAAGGGAAAATCCCCACACCTCCTCAAGTCAAGAATAACCCAGCCAACTTTTCTGCTTTGGCCTTTCTTTTTTTATGGGACAGCCCAATGTGACAATGGAAGTTAAGCAAGAGAGGGCAGGAACTGCAGCTTCCTGTGCCTGACAAGGCAGTTCCCAAACAGGCTCCTGCCCAAGCAAAGGTTACAAGAGACACAGACAGATGATGTCCCAATCAGGCACCAAGGGCCAGCACTGGCACCGATGAGCAAGCCTGGTAAGCCCGTGTAACAAAGGGCTTGTCACCACTTCCTGTGATCCCCACTGCCAGCATTCCAACACAATGAGACACTCTTAGCCCTGGCTTTGAAGTTCAACAACTCATTCAAATGGCCCCAGCAAAAATTTCAGCTGGGAGTCAGTGAGCCTGCACTTCCATAACGTGCCTGAGATATCACTATCCTTTTTTATGTCTTTTTGAAAAAACAAAACAAAACTGTAAAACCGTCTAACTTTCCAGTGATAATAACTGTTCATAGTTTGGTCTATTTCCTTCCAGCCTTTTTTCTGCATGTACAGGTGCAAATGAGACAAGGAGAGAATAAAATGTTCATAGCTTTTTATATCCTGCTTTTAAAAGTATTCCATCTGAGAACCTTTTCCCTCTTTCTTGATTACTACAGTGGGGTTACCCAACTCAGCTTTTGTTGGATTCATTTTTTTTCATTATAATCATACATCACATATTAGCCATTTCCCACAGAGGAACATTTAGTTAATTTCCAATGTCCTGTCTTTTTCCAATCTGCAGATGCCTTTTTTTTTTTTTTTTACAGGACCAAGGTTTGAATTCATGACCTTGCACTTGCCAGGCAGACACTTGTGCCACAGAGCTATCTCCCTGGCCCCCTGTAGATGACTTTTAATTAAATTATCCTTAGTTTCTTTATTTCATCCTTAAACTTCCAGGAGGAAACCACTGGGTCCCAGAGCAGCAACTCTGAAACCCTCTACATTGCATTCATTGTTTCCCCCATTTCTGGTCACTTTCTGGCGTGAAACCAAGCTGACAACATTTTTAGGGCAACTTTGATTATAAAGTCCTTTCATAGGATGTCTTCTTAGTAGACCAAAGGATCAGGATAAGTATCCTCATTTTAAATATGGGGATGGAGGCTCAAAGAGATCCAGTGACTTTTCTAAGGACAGAGATTGTCGCTTTAAATCCAGACTAACCTGGGCAGAGCCCTACATCACTTTCCTCACTTCACTGATATCAGAGGGAGGCATTAGAGCAGGTTTTATATGAGTATGTTTTATTTTTATGAGGAAAAAAAAATTCAAAACAATAGGAGGGTAACAATGGTTAATATATTGCATATTGTTCTCATTAATTAGAGTACAAGATATTGGCATTTAATTTTTCAAATATTAGCACAAACCTTTCAATGAACTAAGAGAAATTCATAGTATAGCTATCTTTTCTCTCTCTCTCCCTCCTTTCCTCCCTCTCTCTGCATATCACAATATCTATTACACATTTTGGATCTTATTTACTCTTTTAGCTTCCCACATTAGAGAGACAACACACTGTGTAAACA
>PVKN010022778.1:0-15059 GCA_004027915.1 Capromys pilorides | reverse complement strand
GTTCAGTGGTCTAAAGCGCCTGCTTAGGAGGGCTCAGGCAACTGCGGGGACTGCAGTTCGATCCCCGGCACCACATGCTGCGCCAGCGCCACCACCAGGGCAGGCTGAGCCAGCCACAAAATGAATAAATAAAGAAACAAACAAACACAACAAGCAAACAAATAAATAAATAAATAAAATTAAAAAAAAAAAAAGAATAAGATTACAGGCCCAGTCAAATAGCTCAGTGGATTAAAATGCCTGCAAGCAGGTGCATGGGCCAGAGGTTGGTCCTGGGGGCTGTGTCAGCCCTGCCCCCGGGGTACACTGAGATGACAATTGAGACTGGTCTTGGGAAGGTGTAAACAGGCAGATCACTATGAGTTTGATCTAGTAGTGAGACTCTGAACACCCTGTAGTCCCTTCCCTAAGATACAAAAATGAAGAAAGAAAGAAAGAAAGAAGGAAAGAAAGAAAGAAAGAGAAAAGAATAAGATTACAAAGCACAAACCATAGTAGCTAGAGGATCTTGGGAGAGGCAGTGTACATGGTAGGTTCAAGCTAGAGTTTCCTTAGCAGCAGGTAAATCTGGCTTGCTCCTTCAAGACCCTCTAGTAGGGTCTGGTCAGATACTTCAGTGCAGTAAAGCACCTGCCTAGGCAAATGCAGGGACCGGGGTTGATTCCTGGCGTGTGTGCCAGCCCCACCCGCAGTGTGCGCTGAGACAATGATTGAGAATAGACTTGTTGATGTGCACCTGTCACCCTAGCACTTGGGATGCTGAAGATAGGAGGATTATGATACGATGAGTCCAAGGTGTGTAGTGAGACCCTATAGACCCTGTACTACATACATTAAAAAAATAAAAAATAAAAAGACTCACTAATAGTCTAGTGAAAACAGTGCCTAGAGTTGGAACCAATGAGGACATTTCTGAAAGATGATTTTCATATTATTCTACCCAAGTTACCACAGAAAGTAAAAATGTAGAATTGTTAAATAAAGAGCCAGGTGCAGTGACACTTACCTGTAATCCCAGTACTTGGGATACGGAGGCAGGAAGATTGTTATGAATTTGAGGCCAGTCTGGGCTACAAAGTGAGCTCAAGGCCAGCCTGAATTGCATAGTGAGACCCTATCTCAAAAAGCCAATAAAAGAAAAGAAAGAAAATAATTTCTATATAAAAAGCAAATCATCTCAAGTCACTGTTCTCAATATACTTCAAGTAATGCATTATAATGAACTTTCTGAGACTCAGGGTGCAGGTCAGTGGTAGAGTGCTTATCTACAATAAGCAAGGCCTTGGGTTCCATGCCCAGGATCGTGAAACAAAGAACACAAGTAAACAAAAAAATTGTCACATATAGTACAATTTTCTAGGTCAGCAGTTTGTTTTGTGTGACAGTGTCTTGTTAGGTAATTGAAGCTTGAACTCACTGTGTAGCTTAGGCTGACCTTGAATTTGTGGCAGCCCTCCTGCCTCAGCCTCCAGAGTGCTGGGATTATAGGCGTGTGCCACCACGGCCACCTAGGAAAATTATGCACTGCTGTCCAGCTGGTGAAATTTAGTTTGAACAGCTCCAGTCTGAAATGTGTTCTGTTGCTTCTGAAGAGTAGGTTTGCTTTTTGGTTTTCTTCAGGGGACACTGGGACTCTGGAGCAGAGGTTTCATTTGTATACAGAGAGATGAGAGAGGCCGAGGGCATGGGCTGGACAGAAGGAGCTGCAGTAGCTCTCAGAGAAGGAATTGGATGTATCAAGGGAGCACAGTTCACAAGGGGAGTTCTAGAGCAGCCGGGCTGTGTTTTTAATTTGTGGTGAATTTACCAAACCTAGCTCCGCACCCAGTCATCTGATGGGGAGTGAAGTTTCTCTCTGCCTTTGTGGTCATTCAGGCCTTGCTGCTCAATGGCTCCCTACCTGAAGATGAACAGGACAGGCCTCTGGCCCTGTGTGAACCAGGAGTCAATCCCGAGGAACAGCTGGTAAGCTCCATCTCTTGGGAGACGCTAGATCTGCATTGGGTACTTCGCATAGTTTTAGCATTTGACTCTGCTGACTCTACCTTCTTGAAGCGCTTTCTGGATCCCAGCTCTTTGTTGTTTTTGCTTTTTAAAATTGTTATTACTAGGGCATGTTTGTAATACAGCAGAGTGATGTTTATTTTGTGGGTTTGTGACATGCATGTCACATGTCTTGGTCATTTTTTTTTTTTTTTTTCTGGTACCAGGGATCTAATTCGGGACTTTGCACATGCCAGGCAGGATCTTTTATTATTATTATTATTATTATTATTATTATTATTATTATTATTATTGCTGGTTGAGCCTGCCCTGGGGGTGGGGCTGGCACAGCATGTGGTGCCAGGGATTGAGCTGCCTTCCCTGTGACTGCCTAAGCTTGCCTAAGCAGGCTCTTTAGACCGCTGAACCACCTAGCCAGCCCCTATCTTGGTCATTTTCAAAGTTTTTATCCCCACTCCATCCCTCTTTCCCACATCCTCTCCACATCTGAGTCTAGCTTCTAGTTTCCTATCATTGCTTCTTTATTTTATTTATGATTTATTTTAAGTTTTTATTTTTATTAGTACATATTTGCATTATACAATCATTCCACTCATTGTGGGGCATTGGTACATGGACTTCACTTATCTTTCTCTTTTTTCATTTCCTTCCCTCCTCCCTCCCTCCCTCTCTTGATCTCCTTCCCTTTTGCAAAAGGTGTATCTCCTGGTTTCCTGTGACCTATCTTTTATTTTGCTTTTGAATATATTTATATTTTAGATTTTTCATCTAAGAGAAATTATGTGACATTTAAGCTTATGGGTCTGATTTATTTCACTTAACATTGGGGTCTCGTGTACATCCATTTTTCCTACAGATGTCATGTATTTATATTTTGGGTTTCTCATAATAGAAAATGTGATATTTAACTTTCTGAGTCTGGCTTATTTTGCTTCGTACAATGGTCTCAAGTTCCATCTACAGCAGTACCCAGGTTCACGAACTTAGTTTTTTTCACAAGTTTGGAAAAGAGGGCCATGCTTGTGTTTGCACAGAAAGATGGCTGTGGTCATGTTTGTCACCTGATGCAGGGCTCGCAAACAAATACAATTTTTTGCCAGGCCAAATTGATTGCAAACAAAAACATCTATGAACTGAGGTACCACTGTATTTTTTCATACAAATGACATACTATCTTCCTCTTCTCTCTGTCTCTCAGTCTCTGTCTGTCTGTCTGTCTGTCTCTTCCTCTCTCTATCTCTTTCTCCTCAAGACATTTAGGCTGACCAAGAGCTCATTGGGCAGCCCCAGGCTGACCTTGAGTTTGAGGAGATCCTGGGAATTACAGGTTTGCGTCACCACACCCAGTGATTCCATTCTTCTTTATGGCTGAATACTGTTCTATTCTGTGTATTACCCCACATTTTTGTTAGTATTCTAGCACTGACAGGCAACTAGGCTGTTTCCAAAGCGTAGCCATTGTGAACTGTGCTGTGATCAGTGTGGCTGGGGCATATCACTCTAGTCTGCTGGCTTCAATTCTCTCAGAAATATACCCAGGAGAGGTGTATCTGGGCCACATGGTATTTTTGTTTTTAGTTGCTTTGTTGAATGTCCCTACTGATTCTTTTTTGGTTTTTTATTTTGTGTCACAGTGTCTCATTGTGTAGTTCAGGTGAGTCTTGTACTCACTATGTGGCCCAGGTTGCCTTGAACTGACGGTGATCCTCCTGCCTCAGCCTCCTGAGTGCTGGGGTTATGTGCATGCTCTACTGTGCCTGGCTGTCAGTGGTATCTGTAGAGGCCATACTAGTTTACATTCCTGCCAACAGTGTAGGAGGGCTTTTCCCCTCCCCGCTCCTCACCAGCACTCGCTGTTCTCAGCATTCTTGATGGTAGCCACTCTAAAGTATGATGGCATCTCAAAGTTGTTTTGGTTTGCATTTCCCTAGTGACTAAAGATGCTGAACACTTTTTTTTCCGTGTATGTGTTAGCCATTTGTGGTTCTTCTTTTGAGAAGCGCCTTTTTGTTTCTGTTGCCTGTGTTTTCCTCAGGCATTGTTTATACCTTTTCTGTGCTGTCAGCAAGTGTTTGTTGTGTGCTGACTCTGTGGCAGGTTCTGTGTCACGACAGTGACAAAACAGACCTAATATCTTGCCCTCACGGAGCTTATGTCCGGGCCCCCTTTCCCACCAGCGTGGCAAGTGACGGCCTTCCTCTGCATGCCATCTGGGCCCTCACCTGTCTCATCTGTCACCTGGGCAATACCACCTCCTTCCATGTCTTCACCTTGCCACCTGCTTCTCCTATATACGTACAGATTTTCCCCTCAGATCTCTCTGTGGCATTCTAGATGTCTGTGTGCAACATGCTGATGATTGAGCTCCATCTGTAGCATCCTGTAAGGACCTCAACTCAATGCGCCCCAAAAACTTGGAAAGTTTTTTTCACCTCTACTCAACCATCAGAAATTCATCTACCCCAATGCCCCAAACAGAAGTCTAGATCTCATCCTTGAATCCTATGTGTGCTTTTTTCCATTCTCACAGCAACTGTTTTAATTCAGGGCTTTGGTCGGCATTCCATGAGCCTTCTAACTGGTTTCGCTGATTTCTTTTCTATCCTCTAATTTATTTCTATACAAAACAGCAAGAATGATTCACTTTAATGGCAAGCGTTATTTTGTTGTACCTTGGCAAGAAATTTTTCATGAATTCCCCATTGCCTTCCCCACCCTTTCTGATCTGGTCCATTTTTCCTCTCCAGTCTTGACATTTATCTTCCTGCTAGCCTCCTGCCAGCTCCCAGCATGTACAGCTTTAGGCTAAGCCATAGCCATGTTGTTCTACTTGATGGACTTTTGAGTGTATGTCTCCATCCAAGGACAAACACTGTTTCCTCATCTCTGTATCCACAATATAAAGTTAGAGTCTCATAGGTACTCAATGATTTGTTGAATAGATAGCCTTGGAATTTCATGGCAAAGGTGCCTACCATCTCTTTTTTTGTTTTATATTCAGATTATAATCCAGAGTCGTTTGGATCAGAGTATGGAGGAAAACCAAGACCTAAAGGTATGTCAGAGCAGGTTCATTTTATTACTTCAAAAGAAAAAAAAAAATGGGAATGTTATGCACCAAGGTCAGATAATTCTTGGGGGAAGAAGAAAAGGAATGCAGGACTGGAGCATTAGCTGAATTTGTCTCATATCGAGAGGGAGAGAGAGAGAGAGAGAGAGAGAGAGAGAGAGAGAGAGAGAGAGAGAGAGAGACAGAGAAAGAATAGTACCAGACTGGGGAAATATCTTGGTGGCAGAAGCGCCTGCCTGGCAAGAGCAAGGTTCTGAGTTTGATCCTGGTACTTCATGCCATACCGCCCTGGAACTGGGCATGGTGGTGCACACCTGTAATCCTAAAACTGGGGAGACTGAGACAGGAGGGTCACTATGAGTCTGAACTGTGCAGCAAGATACTATATCAGAGAGAGAGAGAGAGGAGAGAGAGAGAGAGAGAGAGAGAGAGAGAGAGAGAGAGAAAACAGTACCTTTTTTGAGTCATTGATGTACACTTAAAGCCATTAGTCCTCTCCCCAGGAATATGCAGACTCAGAGTCTGAGTCTTTAATAGAATAATATTTTTGTGTGGTACTTGGAGTTAAATCTTGAGCCTTGCATATCCCAGCAAGTACTCCACCACTGAGGTATAACCTCTGTCCTAGTAGAGTAACAGGTATGTGTGTGTGTGCGTGTGTGTGGCCAGCTCAACTCACCCTGGGGGCCGGGCTGGCATGTCATGTGGTGCCAAGGATCGAGCTGTGGTCCCTGCGCACTTGCCTAAGCTTGCCTAGGCAGGCGCTTTAGACTGCTGAGCTATCTCGCCGGTCCAACTTTTGAGCCCATCTCTGCAGTTTAGATTAAGAATCCTATTTTCAAAGGTGAGAGTAATGGCACACACTAACCTTAGCTACTCTAGCAGATGTGGCAGGAGGATCACAAGTTCAAAGCTGGTCTGTGCAACTGAGCAAGACCTTGTGTCAAAATAAAATAAAAAGTGAGCTGAGGCCAGCCTTAGCTACATGGTATGTCCAAGGCCATCATGAGACCCTCTCTCAAAAACAAGCAAGAGATAAACAGAAATGAATTAAAAGGGCAAGATGTTGCACTTGCCTAGCATGCATCAGGTTCTAGGTTCAATACCCAGACCACACATTAAAAAGTCTCATTTTCTTTATATTCATGACAAATTACTCATGTGATGCATTATAAAAAGGAGAGAGCAGAACTTGGGTTAAAAATCTCCTTTTTAGTGACAGTCGTAGATATAGTTAATCTGTTGTGAAGAAAAATGACTCAATATTTCACAATCACATCAAATGTGGTTTTGTTTTGCTCACAAAGAACAATAGTCTCTTGGAAAATCAAAACCTCCAACCCTTTCCTGATCAGCAAAGCTGAGAGAGTGATTTCCTGACACTAGGGCAGGTGTGTGTAGATAGGCATTTCTGCAAGAGGGCACGAGGTCACCATGGCCAGGTGACCCATGGCCTGCTGGTGAGGACTGCTGAGTGCCGAGAGCCTCGGGAGGGTATGGAGCATCTTCTTCACTGGCAAAGCTCTTTTCTGCCTGGACAGTCGAGCAGGTGCGTCCAAGAACAGGGTGGGCTTCATCTTGTTTCCGTGGGTCCTGCTTTCTGTTTCCGCGGCCACCTCTGCTTTCTTCCTTGGTAGAGGGTTAATATTTAACAGAATAGTTAACTGGGTTTTGTATGGGTGCTGACAGAATGAGGTAATGCTTCTGAAGTAACTCAGATGCCACCAGCTGACCTAACTATATTTGGTTTGCAGAAAGAACTGCTGAAATGTAAACAAGAAGCCAGAAATTTACAGGGGATAAAGGTAAAGGGGAAGATATTTCATTCTTTAGAGTCTCTGTAAGGTAGTTTGTTGGTGAGTAGTGAGAGTGGGGTTCTGGGAGGCTCACTGGGAGTTGCTGAGCATCTTCTAGCAGGCTCTGTGCTGTTGATGAAGAAAGGGCCTAGTGGGCACCAAGTGTGGCATACAGGAGTGGATCTGGTGTGGCATCTGGACTCACGGCTGCTTCCTTCCATGGTGGTGTCACCTCTATTCTCTCTGTCTCTCTCTGTCCCTCTCTCTGTCTTTCTCTCTGTCTCTGTCTCTGTCTCTGTTTCTCTGTCTCTGTCTCTGTCTCTGTCTCTCTCTCTCTCTCTCTCTCTCTCTCTCTCTCAATTGTAGTTTACTTAGTTTTGGAATAGTTAGTAATAACCCACATTTTTACCCAATTGTATAAAGTCAAGGAATACAGCTTGATACCTTGCTTTTTTCTCTTAGCAGTGTATCTCGGAGATCATTCAGTTTTAGAAAAGGCCTTCCTAGGTTTTCATATAGCTGCATAATATTATATAATATATGATAATGTATTTAATCAGTCTCATATTGGTGGGATTGCAGGTTTTTCCTAATCTTTTGCTAGTACAGTGATCTAGCTAAGCACCTTGATTGTATGTTGCTTGACCCCATGTCTGCTCAATAAATACCTACACTGGGGCTGGGGATATAGCTCATGGCATAGGCTCCTGCCTGGCAATCGCAAGTTCCTGAGTTCAGTCCCCAGTACCACCAAAAATAAACAAACAAACAAACAAACAAATAAATAAATAAATAACTACAAGTAGAAAAGCCACTGCCTTCTCTTCTTCCTGCATATCCACTCATGGCAAGCCTAGAGTGTAACTCAGCAATAGTTTCCTACGTATATTCTGTCATGAAAAGTTTGGCCTGAAAAAGTTAGAATTATTAGCCACAGAAGTACTTTTTGTCCTGTGTAACTCATTAACATCCCATGGAATGCACTTTGCAAATAATCCTCTAAAACACTGATGCCAGGGACATCTTAGATTGCCCTTGTCATGTACTGTCCTGGCAGACAACATGATTAAGAAGGGGTTCCCATATTTAACACAGCTTACATTATTTCTTTGCAGTTGATAAGGAGAAAAAAGTCAGGATAGACTGGACTGTAGCCCCAGCCCATGAGTTCAATTTGAAGTCACGTTTGTTAGAGGAATGTGTTAGAGCTTCAGTGTGTGTAGCCTGCCTATCTTTTCTTAGGCATCATAGGAAACAAGAGGGTCCAAGCTGAGGAAAAGATAGCTTAAAGCTGATAAGATCCTAGGACATTGAAAAGAATGAATCTGTCACTCCAAGAATCCTTCTGAGCAAAGGGAATATAATTCCTCACCATCCTGGCCCAGACAAGGCATTGGAGATCCATGGCAGCAGGGCGGCAGCAGGACTCTGGGAGCCAGAGTGGTGACCAGGCACAGAGATGGAAGGGAAAAGAACTCAGCTACATTAAGTACTTAGATGCCCAGGTGTAGATGGAAATGTCGGTGTCACAGAAGTAGGATGTGGCAGACTGGTAGCTGGAATCCAGGCCTATCTGATCCCAGAACACACTCAATCCCTGTCTTGGCACTGTGCTGTTGGGAATGAAGTGCAGGCTAAGGATAAATAGTAACTGGAGGAAAAGTCAGGTTTTCTCAGCTTGGTGGGACAGTGGATTGGATTTTCATTTAGTTGCCATGGTCCTGGAGTACAGAAAATCCCTGCTCAGCTCCTTGAGGCAAGATTCTCCTACACCTTTTGTTTTCCAGTTTGCCAGAAGTAATACTCAGTAAAGAGTGTAGTAACTTTTAATACTATTGGGCCGATTGATTGAGTGTATGATTCTTTTCCCAGGATGCATTGCAGCAGAGGCTGACTCAGCAGGACATGTCTGTTCTTCAGCTCAAACAAGAACTACTGAGAGCAACTATGGACAAAGATGAGCTGCACAACCAGAATGTGAGTTGCATGTGTCGCCTTGAACCTCAGGAGACCCCACTGGCCAAATGGGATGATGCATAAGTTCTGTTAGACATGCCAGCCTGGTCTCTCTCATCTTGCTTTTGGGATTCCTATTGTTAGTGTCTCTAGTTATTCATATCCTCCATCAGATACATTTCTATTTCTAGCTGAAAGCCCATAACCTGTTGGAAAGGAAAGTACTTGACTCCTTCAACTTTGAGCTGAATAGCAGTTCTACGGTCTGATGAGCTGACCAAAGAGATGGGAGCAGCTGTTCCCATGGTGTACTGTTAAAGCGGTAGCATGAGCTCCAGTTACTCTGAGTGTCAGTGTACGGCACCTCTACAACAGTGACTCCTTTCTTACTCATGCAGGTGGATCTACAGAGAAAGCTAGAAGAGAGGAACCGGCTCCTGGGAGACTATAAAGTAAGCATGAGTGTCACTTGGAGACTTCCCTGGGCCCTTGTGTGAATAGCATGTTGTTCCTGTGGCTCCTCTAGTTTCATCCTTGTTTTCCGGAAAGCAATCTTTTCATGTCCCTCGAGTCACCATTGCTGAACAATAGATAGCATAGCTGGAAAAAGCAGAACAGATCAAGGAATCTGGAAACTTCCAGCACTCGAGTTACCTATTTAGCATTGATGGCACACACTGGTCCTTTATAAATACTTCTTTTCCTCTTTATCCTTCCAAGAAACCTTTGTGCTGTGTAAGACTATTGTGTGTGTCAGGTCTTCCTGCTGTAGTTTGAGGAACAGTCTGTCCCTCTGAGGCTTGGTGTCACTTGAGTAGAAATTACACTGCAAGTGCTGAGCTGTTTGGTATCCCTGGTTTTGTTCCACATCTCAAAGCTCTCTCTCTGTTGCAGAAAGAGCTGGGGCAGAAGGATCGCCTCCTTCAGCAGCACCAGGCCAAGTTGGAGGAAGCCCTCTGGAAACTCTCGGATGCCAGCTACCAGCAGGTTGCACCAACTCAGCCATTGTCCTGCACCTGTGCCCTGTAGAAGCTTTGCACTGATTCAATGTCTGTTCTGTAGGTGGATCTAGAACGGGATCTAGAACACAAGGATGTCCTGTTGGCCCACTGTATGAAGAGAGAGGCAGAGGAGGTAACCTGGGATTTGGTTCTCCCTTCCACATTATGAGGCAGAGGGGAAGATTCTGCTTTTCACAGAGCTGAACCCAGGCCAGGGGCTGGTTTGTGAGGAGGCTGCATGGGGAGAAGTAAGGTTCTAGGATAAGAAAATCAGGTTTCAAATTCTAGCTTTACCTTGCCCCCCACTGTCTGACCTGAAGATGGCGATAATACCAACACAATCCACACACATAACAGTTCTAGTAGGTCCACTTGGCAGTCAAGCACAAAAAATTAATCATCGTTCATGACAAAGCCAAGCCAGGGGTTGCTAGAGCAGCATTTTGATGTCCTCCAGTGGCTGTGGCAGAGGAGTAATTTGGGGGTCCCCAGGGTGAGGCTTTCACTTCATTTATTCTACATTCATAATCCCTACTAACTGTCAAATGCAGCAGTGGTACAGCAGTGAATAAGAGAGACTGTTTGCACTTGAAAAGTTTGCATGTTACTAGAAACATTAAGCAAGTGTACAAAGCCAGGTGTGGGAGTGCACACCTGTAACCCTGGCACTTGGGAAGCTGAGGAGGGAGGATTGTGCTGAGTTTGGGGCAGAGCCTGGGTTACATAGTGAGCCTAAGACCAGCCTGAGCTAAATAGCAACATTCTGTCTGAAAAAACCAATACTAGGAATAATAGTACTGCAGTATGTGAAGAAGTAAGGATAAGGGTGAAGAGGTGAAGAATGACAGGATGGCTTGTCGAAGAATTCTCCCTTTACTGAGCACATCTCTTTTTGCTATTGAAGGTGACCAACTACCACAGTTACAACTCTCAAAGCAATGGCTTTCTCATTCCAACTGCAGGGAAAGGAGCCGCTTCTGTCACTCACAGAGGGGTAGGTGCCCAGGACAGAGCGCAGGTCTGCCTCTTCTGGCTGGCCAGAACAGGGCCCTGGCTAGCAGCAGGGGGCCCACCTTTTTACATCCCAGGGTCCTAATTTCCCTCCCTACCTTTCTGATTGTCTGCCTGCCTGCCTGCCTGCCTGCCTGCCTGCCTCCCTCCCTGCCTCCCTCCCTGCCCGCCTGCCTGCTTGTCTGCCCGCCTGCCTGCCTGGCTGCCTGCCTGCCTTCTCTTCTGCTCCTTCCATATTGAAAATTGAACACAGAGCCTCCATGTGCTAGGAGAATGGTATACCTGAGCTATATCTCTATAGCTTTTATAATTTTATTTTTAAGGCTGGGTCTTGAAAGTTGTACAGGCTGGACTCAAACTCAGAATCTTCCTGCCTCAGCCTGCTAAGTAGCTGGGAATATAAACATGCATCACCGAAACCAGATGTGGTAGCACACCTGTAACTCCAACACTGGGAAGGCTAAGACAGGAGGATCACTGTGAGTCCAAGCTATGTAGCAAGACCCTGTACCAAGTAGATAGATAGATAGATAGATAGATAGATAGATAGATAGATAGATAGATAGATACATAGATAGATAGATAGATAGATAGATAGATAGATAGATAGATAGATAGAAGACCCATTTTAGAAACCTCTCTGCTTCATCTGCTTAAGCCCATCGGTCAGGACCAAGCTAATCATGCAGCGCTGTGCCATGCTGGTAGCATCTTACTTTTGTCCACAGACCAGTGACCTGCAGCTTGTCCGAGATGCTCTGCGCAGCCTTCGGAACAGCTTCAGCGGCCACGACCCTCAACACCACACCATCGACAGCTTGGAGCAGGGCATCTCCAGCCTCATGGAGCGCTTGCACATCATGGAGACGCAGAAGAAACAGGAAAGGAAGGTAAAGCTGTTGCAGGGTGCCTCGCATAGGCAAGTTTCCAAGGAGCTTGGTAGCACTAAAAGCTATGTAAGATCTTGCTGAAATGTTGTTGGTTTTGTCTCTGGTTTTCTGCTCTGTGGAGCTGATCTCATTGCGGTCGGACAATCCTAGGAAGGAATTCCTGGTGATGCTTGTTTCAGGAATTCCTGGTGACGCTGTGTAGCTCAGGGTCTCTACTGCACATTCTTCTCCCCCCTTCCTCAAGTGAGCTTGGCATTGAGTGAGAAAATGTACGGAAAATGCATTGGAAGCTAGAAAGCCTTTTATAAATGTACATGGCTATTGTTAAAATAAATATGTTTTTTTATAGGTTGTGGAAGAAGAGGTGGTAGAAAATTATACAGTTCAGGTTCCCTTTGTGGTTTACCTACTGCTTAAGTTCTTCAATCATAGCTCTTGTGATTTTTGTGTGGCTCCCCAGGTTCGGGGCAAATCACCCAGAACTCAAGCAGGCACTGAATACCGGGAGTCCTGGCCGCCCCATTCCAGTAAGTACTGCTCGTCCTCAGCAAGGACTCCTAGCATGTTAGACGAGAAATGCAGCGTCTGTACTTCACTTGTGTGATGTGTTCCCCTTAACAGTACTGGAGTTGTGTTAGTTCTGTGGCTTGGTGGCAGCCAAGTGTCATCAGGCCACATGTGGGGTGACACCAACTCAGGGTTTGAACATCTGGAAAATAAAGTTCAAAATGTTTATGCCTTATGAAGTAGAATGTAAAACAAAAATACACATATAGGAAGGTACAGGTAGGTTCACATCTATAATCCCAGCCACCCACACTTGCAGGTTGCAAATGTGAGGATAGCTTGAGCAATTTAGTGAGACCCTGTGTAAAAATTTTTAAAAAATTTAAAAAGGACTTGGAGCATTGCTCAGTAGTAGGGCACCCTTAGGTGCTGTTCCTAGTACTCCCCACACCCTACACACACACCTTCATAGTCCAAGATAGCACACACACCAAAACAAATCTACTTTTCCCTAGAGGCAACAAGTTTAATTTCTTTGGGGATTTTCCTCCCAACGTTGGGTAGAGCTCAATTTCAGTCCTGCCAAGTATTTGCACCACCTAGTGGCTCTAGTGAAGGATGTCTTTTAACCTGATTCCCATCCACTTATTACACATATTTTCCCCTGTTCATTTCACTGTGACTCTACTCATTCTGCCAATGTCTGTTTTAGCTTACATCATACCTTTTTGATTTAATACATTGCTTACTTTTTTTTTACCCAGGCATAACCTAAAAGCATCTGAATAATTTATAAAAATGAAAAATACAAAGCTGACCAGCTGAGCACGGTGGTGCATACCTGTAATCCTAGCACTTGGGAGGCTGAGGCAGGAGGACTGCCATGAGTTCAAGGCCAGCCTGGGCTCCATAGTCAGTTCAAGGCCAGGCTGAACTACACAGCAAAACCCTGTGGGAGGTGGGGGAAGCAAAACTGATGAAAACCAGTTTGCAATGTAATGTATAGAATTTTAAAAACTATTAAAATATAGAACTAGCCAGGCAGGGTGGTATGTGCCTGTATTCCCAGTACTCTGGAAGGCTGAAGTAGGAGGATCACAAATTTGAGCACAGCCTGGACAACTTAGAGAAGTGATGTCTAAAAAAATAAATTTAAAAAAATTGGCTTTTCATGGGCCTCCCTCTGTGTGGTTTCAAACCACCCACACATGGTTCCCCCAGAACCTTCATCTTCTCAGCTATCTTGCTGGTGGTGGGCAGCTTCGGGAGCTTTGCTGTCCCCAGTGCCGTGTAGCAGCCCAATCGCAGGACACAGGTGATGGGAGCTGCTCCAGCCTTGTTTCTGGCAGCATTTATCTGCGTCTGCTCGCTGACAGTGTCCACATCTATACAGATATCCAGTGGCTCCGAGCAGCTTCGCAGAGCCGCGGATGCTGTTTCTGTCAGCTGACCCTGTGGTGGTGCACGTCACCAACGCTACCCCAGCCCTCCAGGTGCTTCCAGTGTTTGCCTACGGGGCCAGGGCCATGGCTCGCACTGCCCCGAAGTCTCCAGGTCTTCTGCAGTCGGGATGGCATGTTGGCAGCTGAGATGACAGAGGCCAAAATAAAAACAAAAGGGCTGAAGTTGGCGCTCAGGGCAGGGACAGCCACAGTCAAGAACCAAAGTAAACAAGAGAGCCAGAGCCTAGTGTAATAAAGAGGTTGGAACCATGAACCATGAAACAAGGAACTTAAAGTAGGGACACAGTCCCATGGTCCTAGCACTGAGAAGCTGAGGCAGGAGGATTGCCGTGAGTGTGGGCTACTTAGTGACCACGATTCCACCAAAAATAAATAAACAAAATAATTATGATTAATATGTCAAGTGCTGTAGTGAAAATGTTGACATCATGCATGTACAGATGTGGGGTTGTTTTTTTTGTTTGTTTGTTTTTTAGCAAGGTTGAGAATTACAAAAAGTAAAACAGAAAAGCCAGTCATAAGGTGAAGCTTGCCTTCAGCAAGTTCCTCAGTAAACTCAACAGAACTGAAGAAAAATCCGCAAACTTGAAGGATGGGTAGTTAAAATTACCCAAAGCTGAACACAGAGAAAGAGTATGGGACAGGAACCAAACTAGCGCATTGATACCGTGGGAGGGCTAGAGTGGGACTGGGCAGAGCTCAGGGTCCAGCCTGACCTGGGTCCTAGATCAAGTTCCAGGACCAGAAGGAGAAAAGAACCATGAGGGCAAAAGTGTCAGGTAGATTAAAATGTGAAAATATGGCATTGATGAGGAAGAAAAGTGAAAACAGGGCAGAAGAAGTATTTGAAGAGCTAATGGCCCAAATTTAAAAAAAAAAAGGCAAGAGACATCTAACTAAGATGCAAGCAGCTTGGAGAACTTTTGAGAATGAATAATAACAATGTCCTGATGGCTGAAAAGCAAAGAGAAAGAATGATTGGCTTTTCCTAAACAGAAGGGAAAACCCATTATGTTTGTGTTTTTAAAAAAATATTTTATTTGCGCTGGGGAGATAGCTCAGTAGAGTAAGCACTTGCCTGGCAAGTGCAAGGTCCTGAGTTCAATCCCCATGTCTTAGTTACTCTTCTCTCCTTGCTGGGACAAATACCCGACACCCAAAATGAAGGAAGGAAAGGTGTATTTAGCTCACGGTTACTGAAGGTTTCGGTTCATACTCGGCTGGCTCCAAGGCAGAGAGGCACATGGCAGAGAGCAGCAGTTCATGGCGGCAGAACAGCAACAATATGGTGACAGAGGCAATGGAACAACCAGGGGAGCAGAGAGCAACAGAGAGAGTCTGTCTGTCTCTCTTTATATCAC
>PVKN010022777.1:0-15033 GCA_004027915.1 Capromys pilorides | reverse complement strand
TTATACTCCCACAGTCACTTTATAATAGAAGCCATGTTACGTTGATACTTTCTTAATACAAAAGACAATTATTTTCTCTTAGCTTCCAGAGACCATTTCCCTAAATAGGCCAAACTCTTTCTGAACCTTTCTGATGTAGCACATCATGAGTGAACCTGACACTTACAATATGCTTCTACCTTTAGTAACACTTAAGTCACCCCTTAGCGTCCCTGCTTAAAGTGAAAATGCCTGTCTATGATGCGGAGCACTTCACTATTCACTATTCAATGCAGTGTTCATGTGTCTCTGGGAATAAGAAGCTACTGAGAAGTTGCAGGTTTTAGCAATGCTGAGTTTCCTGAAGCTTTCAAACCAGAATAGGTGAGAACAAAACAAAATATTGGTAGAAGTAAAAGAAATACACTTCAACACCATACTCTGTGGCAATGTGGACCTGAAAATATCAAGATACTGGCAAAGGTAGGGAATAAGCCAGTGCTTGGTAAGAACAGTTCTATGTAGGGAAATGATCCTGGAAAGATTTACTTCAAATCTGAGTACTCTTTACCCTAAAGGATAATTATGGTCTAAATTGATTAGTTATCATGAAGTAATAAGCTGAAAGACATAATTAATAGGTCATCAAGTCAGAGTAAAATTTCTCAGAATTTGGCTATTTCATATTGCTTTCCTCACTTCCAGGAATAAGGCTGAAATCCCACGTGCTTTTTCATAGCCATGTTTTATCTCATTTCTTTTAGAACATTCTTGAGTTGCATCGCAATTATCCTTCTACAAATCTATATTCAGTTCTACAGTGGCCTCTTGTAGGACAAGAATTACATTACTCTAATGTGGTATTTGGAGCTAGTCAGTGCTCAATTAGATTTTTTGGAAGGGTAAAAGAGAAAATTGGGCTCCTATGATTCTCCATTTAGTAAATGAATATATGCAATATAGTCCACTGTTGCTTCCAGTATAGGAAAGATGAGTAAGAATATGGTTACAGAGTGCTGTGATTTAGAATCTCCTCAACTATTTAAGTAAAAAAAAAAGAAAGAAGAAAGGAAGAAAGAAAGAAAGAAAGAAAGAAAGAAAGAAAGAAAGAAAGAAAGAAAGAAGAAAACCAGCTGGATATAGTGCTAAGGAAGGCTAAGGTAGAGATGTGGATTTGGTTGTCCTTAGAATAAATACAGCATATAGTTACTGAATCAGGAAATGCCATCTTTAAACATAAGGATCAGAGGATCAACAACACATCCATGTGGAACGCAGATGTATTCAAATGCAAGGAAAAGGGCCAAGAAAGAGAACAGAGACAGTTGCTAAGTCAGGGGTAGATGGGATAGGGCATGAACTGTCTTAGAAACCAGGTGGTAAAAAGATATTAAGATGCAATGATTGATAATAACAAATCATTGGGAATGCAATGAGGTAGAAGATAGTGATGAATTTTTTAGCAGGCACTCATGCTAAAGGCAGAAATAAATTAGGGAGCACGGATGGAAGGAGAAGACAAATTGGAGGGAAGATTAAGGGAAAATAGACTTG
This sequence comes from Capromys pilorides, assembly GCA_004027915.1. Taxonomy (NCBI): domain Eukaryota; kingdom Metazoa; phylum Chordata; class Mammalia; order Rodentia; family Capromyidae; genus Capromys; species Capromys pilorides. The sequence goes on along the minus strand of PVKN010022777.1, from coordinate 13,500 downwards.
GAAGAGGTAGAAGGAGGGAATCATAAGGCTTTGAAAAAGTTACCTGAAAACAGAAGTCAAGAAAAAGTGGCAGCTAACAGGGGATGAGGGCCTGGTTGCGTATGCCTGTATACTATTATGAGAATTAAGAGTGGAATAAAAACATGTTAGGACCTTGGCAAGAAAGGTGAAGAAGAGAGAGAAACACTGGGGAGGGTCAGAGAGGATTTCTGTCACAGAGGATTTCTCCTAACCAAAGGAGAAATGTCCCTGGAAAGTCAACAAAGAGTAAAGCATAAAGTTCATCATGGCCTTCAATGGGCTTATTCCTCTACACTCCAAAAAGTGAAAAGGAGAAGTTGAGGGCAAATTCCTGTTTGTCTCTCAACTTGGTAGTGATGCTACAAGGGCATTTCTATGTAATGATGGTCCAGTTAAATGTTACCATGTCACAAACTCTCCATATCTTTGTGCTTTCATGACAACTCTGTCATTAGCATGTTTAACTTGGCTCAGATGGGTATTTCTGTTGCATGTGTCACACTGTAGTCTTGCATGCCATTACATTCAGTTGGATACTTGGGTAGAGGTGACCTTTTAACTTCTGGCATTTGTCTTGTGGCTTTGGAGGATTCGGTAGTCTGTCTCTGCAACATGGCATCTGACTTTGAAGGAGGTGCACCTCCAAGAATACACAGATGATACAAGTACTTATCACTCTGTATACTTTACTCTGACTGGCCAATGAAGTTATCTAACCAGAGACAGAGTCAGTGTAGGAAAACTGTACAAGAACATTTGTACCAGCCAGTAAAGTTCACTAGGAGCCTTGAAAGTAATTATCATCGGCTGCTTTTGTTTTCTTAGCCAAAGTGGTATTAGTAAAGAGCTAGGAAATAAACATAGAAAGTGAGACTCTCATGGGAAGATATAATAACATTCTGTGGCAATATTGCCTGAACTATGTTCATATCTGTAATTGACAATAGTGTCTCTCTTTTATTCCTGTATCTTGGTGACACACCCTTCAGACCACCTCCACTGCACATAGGAAGCAGAGAGCTTGGGGAAGACATTTATGACTTTCTCGTTCTTGGAGAAAGAGTATGGACAACAGGAAATTGATGCTTTATAAACTCAATCCTTTTTTCTTTTGTAGACTCTCTTATCCTTAACTTATCATATAAACAAAGATGCTTATTATACACTAGCCAAGATAGCAAGGACTTGAATGTTGACTTAAATAAGGTAGCAAAAACTACCTCAAAAATTTTAACACATGAAGAGTGTATAAAATGTTTCAACACCTCTATTTTGTTATGTGGGCATTTGTTGCTTCTTTCATTTTCATTCGTTTCTCATAGAATTTTGCCTCATATTCAATTTAAAGGAGGCTTATTGAAAATTTCCTCAAATTTTCAAATTTCTTCCTTGCTTCTTATATTAATCTATGTCTATTTAAACGTAAAAAGTAAAATTGACACTCTATATGTTCTATTACTACACACTAAATTTCAGGTAAGGAAGGATTCAGTATATATGGAAGAGTAGAAAGCAAAAGGAGGACACGGAAGTAATCAGGAAGTGGTAACCACAGGAAGTGGTGACCACAGGAAGTGGCTAACATCCTGCTGTGTTCTGAAGGTGTTGGTTCCTGCTGCTCAACTTTTCCTACTGAAATCCTCCACACCCAGTGTGATATTAAGAAGTGGTGGGTTTGAGAGGTGATTAGGTCAGGAGGGCGATGACTCAAAATGAAGACTTTCTCTGCTGTCTGTCATGAGATACAAAGAGAAGATAGAAGCCTTCAAACCAGGAAGTGTCCTGACCAGGACTTGCTATGCTGTGTCTGTGATCTCAGACCCTTGGCCTCCAGAGTTGTGAGAAGCAAACTTTCATTGCTTCACAGTACTGGTACAGAGCATTTTGTTGTAGCAGCCAGAACCAAGGCAGCCTAGGGAGGGAAATAAAAGAAGTTATGGAACTCCTGAAGCTTAGAAGAAGAGCTCTATTATCCAGAAGAAACTCTGAGTTGAGGGCATTGCCTGGCTGCTGCTGCTTTCTCTGAGATACAATAAAATGATTTGATGGTTGCTAGAATTGGAAAACCTGGGATAAAATGCACCTTTATGGTGAAAAACAAGAAGCAAAATAGGAAGAAAGCAGACTTCTTGCCTTCTCAGTTTCTACCTTCATCCAGCAACTCCTAGTAAAACAATCTAGCAAAGTGCACCTGGCAAGTGTAAGCCAGCTTTGCAGCATCTCAACCCAAACTCACAAGACAGAACCTGATAGTATGAAACTTGACTGAGGGTCAAAGTCGGAATACCCACCCAAGTCCTGGTGGACATGATCCTTGCCATTAGTCTGTTTAGGGGCCCAGGACAAAGGGTAAGAAGAAAGATGAATGCAGCGAAGTGACTTTAGTTCATTGTTTGTATTACAGATGTGCAATAGCCTATCTTCTGTGCAGGACCTGACATGAGCTCTTTACTTTGCTTGCTAATATCCATCACTCTGAAAGTGCCAATATCAAAGAGCATGTATCCTTTCTATTTTTAGCTTATGATGAGGTGAAGAAGTAGATTACTATTTATCAAGGTTTAAACAAGACAAAAGTAGCATTATTTTTTAAAATAAAAAGTATCAGGCCAGCCTGATAGCTCAGCAGACTAAAGCATCTGCTTAGGCAGAGTGCGGTGCCTGCAAGTTTGATGCTCTAGGGCCTGCTGTGCCAGCTCTAACTTCCAGGCATGCTGAGATGATGATTGAGACTGGGTGTGGTGGCATGCGCCTGTAATTCCCGCACTTTGGGAGGCTGAAAGCAAGAGGATCACTATGAGTCTGATCTACACAGTGAGACCCTATAGACCCTGTGCACCTTGTCCTAAATACAGAACAAACAAACAAACAAACAAATAAATAAATAAATATTGAAAATTTAGGCATTTAATTAAATTAAAACTGTCTATCACCTCCTTTCCTTACTAACCTTCTTGTATGCCATATTCTATGCCTTTCAGTGGTATTATAAACAGTTATCTACACAATATTCACTCTAAAGTGGCCCCAAGTATTCTCTCTTCCTCCAGCTATGGCCTTAATACAAACCATAAATTTTTCATGGAAAAATTCATTTAATCCAAAAATATTTAGGAAACCATCATGAGAACACGCTTACTGTAATAATAGATGATGTGCAGATCATGGGAATTTTAAGCTGTGCTTGTGAAATAGCTGTAGCTTCCTAAACTTGGTGGCATAGAGGCATGCAGAAGCTGTAAGCGTTTTCCAGCATTCCTTCACCTTTTTCCATCTCTATTATTTTTCATACAAAATATGCTAATGCTTTCAGAATGATTTTAGAGTGTAATTTATAGACCAAAATAGTCATCGCCAAGCTTCATTCCAACAGAATTTCTGTTTTAACCAGACATTTGGAAGGCAGAGTGAACAGCCAAAATAAGTATAGGTCAAGGTGGGTGGGGGAAAAAAGCACTTTGTTTTTGATGTTTTAAAAATGTACTTTTTGCCCCTCAGTTGATATTTATTTATCCTTGCTCTTTCTATTTTGGGGTTTCACATAAAGAGGGAGGAATGAAATTCAGGCCAGTCAATGGACAACTTTCTTTCCACTTCCTACATTGGTCATTTCTAGATTTTTCTATCATAACCAAAAAGCCTATGTTGTTAAAATATCTCAGTTGTACTCTTAGATTACTATTAACCTGCTTGATTGCTAGAGATCACTTGGGCTCTGTCCATTTACTCGTCAGTGGGGTCCTCTAACAAGAAGGTGACAGTGGATCTAAATCCTCTTTGTAGGTATAAAACAGATGAGGTCTGTGCAAATTCCATTGGCTACAGTAAATCACTTGGCCAAACTTGACAGAAATGAGGCAGAGAATCTATTCCTCCCATGTCAGGTATGGTATGATGAGGGAGTTCCAATCTGAGGACAAATCACATCTTCTGTAATCTTAATCAGACACACATAGTACCAGACATCAACAATCTATCTCAGATGGCTTTAGCAGAAAATACAGAGACTTCTGAAGAGAGAGATGCATAGATCACAGGTAAGGGAAGTCTATTCTGAAATACCAGTTTTGGGAATCTACTTCCTCTTTCTTTCTTTTTAACATAATCTCACTTTATGGAAGAGGCATCTTGATCCACAATATGCAACAATCTCAGTTTTTGGCTGTCCAATTTTATCTTGTTCTTACCATTTTTTTTTCAGCTAGTTTCTGGCCCTGGAATCAAATTCAGTGTCCTTTGTGATAGTTTGTTGGTGCTGTTGTCTGCATGAGGAATGCTCTTTGAATGTTTGCTTCCTGCCATCTGCCTTAATCACAGACACCTGTTTAAAATTATGACATCTTATTTCTTCAAATATTTCTTTATGCTTGAAACAGAAAGTATCTTTTTCTTTTGTTTCATCCACCCACCCACCCACCCATCCACCCATCCATCCACACATCCATCCATTCAACATTGAATACATATGTAGAACATTCTTTTGCAAATGGGGATGTAGCATGAAAAAGATAAAGAGACTCTAATTTCTTGAGTTTATGTTTTAACAGAGAACATAGATGTATAAACTGTGTATTAGTTAGAGATCTCTATAGGACCAGATTCAATATAAAATGCATGTTTTATTATAGAAGATATTTATTAGGTAAACTTACAGAAACTTAAGGGGCCATCTGCTGGATCATAGGCAGAAGAATCCAAACTAGCTTTCTGTATGCCAGGAGTGCAAGAACCCATTGGATGCTGAAGGTGGAAGACTCACAAAAGAACCCCTGGAGCAGGTGGGCATCAGAAGACCAAAGAGTCTGATTGGAAGGATGAAGGCAGTATGGAGCAGCATCCAGAGGTGATGGCAAGGACCAGGGCCCCCTTGAGAAAGAGAAGACTTTCTTCTTCTTTTTGTTCTATGCATGCTACCTGCCTATTTCTTGGTGCTGTTTCCATCAAGGGTGGTCCTTCCCCACTTAGTTAGCTGACCTACGTGTCATGGATCTCCAGAGACACCCAGGACCTTACTGATCTGCTAGGCAACTTGAATCCAGTCAGTATATCACAATAAACAATCACAAACTGAAATTGAAATATGATTGCAGATAGTGATAATACTGTGGATAAATGAAAATGAGGAAATAAGAAGGAACAGGCACATTCAATAGGAGGCTAGGGGCCTTCTGTCTCAAAGTTGGAGCTGAGAAGAAAATCTTGAGGACAAAACAATCATGCATTTATAATTAAATATAATTCTAATCAGAGTCACATCAGCAACATAAAAGGAAGTCCTTCTATGTTTCTCTCCTGTTTTTTTTTTCTCCCCCTGTCATCTGTTTATTTTTTTTTATTTTTAATTTATTTTAATCTGTCATCTGTTTATCATGTTTAATTTGTCAGGTGGATGGAAAAAATGGCTAAGTAGTGTAGGTTTGGCTGGTTGCCAAGATCTACAGTTTACCTAGTTGTTTTAAATCTGGTGGAATCTCAGTTTCCAAGGGGTCTGCATTTCTCTAACAAAGGCACAACTGAGCAAATATACAGAATAATTCTACTTAATGCATTTTAGTGCTACATGAGAAGAGTCAGAGAAAAATCGTCAACACTTCAAACACTTCCTTCTCCCGGTTTCACCAAGGAGATTCTGTGGTGCTTGAGGTACTGCTGCGATCTGGGTGTAATTTGTCCCCTGAGGGTCCTGTGATAGGGGCTAGGTCCTTGGCGGGGCTGTGCTAAGATGGTTGGATTTATGGTATGAAGATCACTGGAGTCCATTGCATTACTGCGAGCGTGTTCCTCAGAAAAGGCTTGGGGCTGTCTCCGGCTTCCTGTGCTGACCTATGGCATCTTCTCTGTGTGTGCCGTGCTACTGTGGTGCCACCCTCACAAGAGACTGACACAGTGGAGCTGCTATGGGCCCTTCCACTTCAAACCCCTTTCAATAAACTTTCAAAAGTAACCATTTCAGTGTAGTCACAAAAAATTGATTGGTACCTGTAAGGATGAATTTGATGCATGGAATGAGCCTCCAATAGAATGGTCTGACCCTTAAGCCTGGGCTGGTCTTATCCACCAGTGTGTGGGTGACTTATAATTAAAGTTGTGGAATGTTGGTAGTAACGTGAGCATCTGAAGTACCCACCCTTAGTTTCCTAAGAGTTTTCTGTTGCTGCTATGTAAAACTATTGAACTCAGTGGGCTAGAGCAGGGGTGATTTATTATTGGATAATTCTGTCTGACTGAGATACCATCAAGGTATCAAAATGGTCGCACCTCTTTCTGGAAGCTTGAGGGGAGATTCTTTTCCTTTGAAGTTTCTAGATTCTAGACAAACTTGATTTAGTGGCCCTTTGCTCTGTCTTTAAAATGGAGCAGTGACTAGTTGAGGTCTTAGGTCATGTCTTACATTCTGTCTCTTGGTTTCCATTGCCACATCTCTTTGTCTGTCAGGGAACAAAGCACGGGTTCATTGTTTAACAGATTCTTGTGACAAGGCTGCACCAAGATGGATAGTCCAAGGCCATCTCCTCTTCTCACAATCTTTAGCCTGCAAAATCCTCTTTGTCATGGAGTGATGTATGCGTGGGTTCCAGGTTTCAGGGAATAAGAGACTTTACAGTCTCCACTTTTCTGCTAGTGTACCACAGCTTCTCTTTAAATGGAAGACAACGTCTCCCACTAATGTAGGAAGCATCACCAGAGAGAAATACATTTATTTTTTCAGGGGGAGGCTTATTTATTTATTTATTTTTTTTGGTGCTGAGGACTGAACTCAGGGCTTCCAGCTTGCTAGGCATGCATTCTACCACTGAGCCAAATCCCCAGCCAATAGAAATACATTTTAAAAATGAAAATAATGTGATCATTCATAAGAGGTAAAAAGAACAAAAATGTGTTCTTATCACAGTGACATCCCTCAGCTGCCTGCCAACAGCTGAGCACATCTGGGGGTTGAGTACCCTTTATGACACATTACCAGAAAGCTCCAGCCTGTTTGGCTTTTGGAACTGGAATTTGAATCACTCAGGACGATGTTTTATGACAACCTGGAGAAATTGCTTTCATTATATTGGGAGGTGGAGACAGTCTCTCTTTTCTTTCTCTTTGTTTATGGGCTAGCATCATCCCCTTCTGTCCTTTTGATGGATTCCACAGTGTTCCTGGGAGGAAACTCTGGTGATAATTCTAATTTCAGCTGCTCTTGCTCTGGGGACAGATTTGGGTCTTATGTTTGATATTGTGCTCCTCTAATCATAATCCTGACTTTTTGAAATACGAGTGTCAGCATAGGAGAGACTGCCAACTCCGTCGCTCATTTATCACTGTGCAGAAGCTGTTACGAAGGACTCTAATGAAGCCGTTGTACAAATGCCAAAAAAGCAGGGGAGGGGGAGGAGGGTGGTATGTCTGGAGACTATGAAGAGCTTCCCATTTTGTGACTTCAATTAGTAAAAGCAGAAATATTGGTAGGGATTGCATTCGAGATGCCTAAAGTGACCCACTGGATGTTGGCATGAACTCTCTCTTAGGCCGAAGGATTTTCCACTTGTGATCCAGTGACCTCCTTCCTGTAACATTTTTCAGCAATTCCTGAGTTCTTGTAAGGCTATTTCCTCAGGCACTCTGGTTGCATCTGAACTTGCACTTACTGGAAATGAGGAAGAGTAATGAAATGCAAAAGAATTGAAAGGAATTTACAATCTCAGAAAAGGATGCAGAAGTAAGATTTACATATTAGTGCTGAAGTGAAGGAGCGTTCTGTGGATATTTTTCATTATCATTCAAATGAAGAGCTTTTTAAGAGATATGTTTTTCTAATGATCTTCATAATTGCAATTTCATGGAGACCCTGGATGTTTGTTTGTGTCCCATTTCTATGCTTTAAACATGGAAGGGTTGATGTTTTGTTCCTTCCTCAAGGCCCTGTTACCCATTAGACAAGCTATCGCCTCTTAGAGCGGGTGGTTTAAATTCAAAGAGAAAGGTGTTTCACTTTCTCCCTAACGCAATATCATAATTACTTATTTTAAAAGTGAAACCTCATGATATAAAGATTGTAGAAAATCCATCACCAACTCTCCACCTCTCCTGATACCAACTAAATTTTTTTTCAATATCAATCCAGGTAATTTTCCATGCGTTTATACACAAAGACACAGACACAGTATAAACATACATTGTGAAAATATAACCTGTACATCCTCACCAGTTTCCTGTGTTCCTAAGCTGATAATTATTTTTGATTACACAGTACTTTGTTTCATAGTTATAAATGCCACCTGGTTTAAACACTGATGTTCTCATCCAGTGTTCATATGGTACCTAAGCTGTTTGGAGAAACAGCACCATGATATAGAGCCTTGCACAGGTTTGTCATATGTAACTGAATAGCGCCTTGGGATGCACACTGGTAAGCACAATTTTCCAGGAAAACCAATGGATTCTTCCAGAAATTTGATCCACCACACTAAGTACACATGAAAACACTATGGTTTCTCTAACAGCTGTAATCATGGCAAGATTTGGATAAGCTCTTGGTAACTGACTGATAGCTTTCCTACCTCTAAATTATTACATTTGCATCCAGATGATTTGGCATCTTTTTAGAGGGTATGATTGTTCAATTGGAACAGAAATCCCCTTGAGCAAGTAAATCCTGGAAGATTTGTGATACGCTCGAAATTTCCCATGTACTGCTTGGCTCAGCAAAACTCCAGGGATTCTTTGTGGGTAAAAGAATAAGGAGCATGGTTTTAATGCAAGTTTTCATTATCCCAGGTTGTCCCTTCTTTTCATTATTGTGCCATTGTCCACACATTCCACCCTAGCTTCTATGATTTTTTTTTTCTTTTGTAGAAGTCAGGAATGGCAGAAATGGGGTCAACAAAGTATCTTCAAGAACTACTTTAGCTAGCTTCTCAAGAATCTGTTAATTCACAAATATTTATTGAGTGACTAATAGCAGCCTGTACTCTAGACCTCAAGGATATGATAGTGGCTAAAAACAAGCTTCCTTCATGGTGAAGTGGAGGTCTCAGGGAAGGGAGCCTGGAAAAAGTTAACAAGCATAAGAAATCTGGATGGCAGTGAGTAATGGCTGCTATGCAAAGAGAGAAATGGGTGAGTGCTGAGGAGGGATACAGAAGCAATGGTCAGGGAAAATCCTCAAGGCAGAGGTCATGCATGAGCAGGAATGTACAGAAGTATTGGAGGAAGCTGGGCATCTCTCTGAGGAGGGAGGCACAAGCCCCCAGGGAATGTACTAGGGCTCTGAGACAGCCCAGGGCTGGAGATTAGGAGTGGAAGAGAGGCTGTGGCTGTGCAGGGTGAATGCGAAGAGGAGAGGAAGTCAGACAAGGGTCAGAGGAGGCACAGCATTCTAAGACAGTGCCTATCTTGCGAAGCATTGCATTTGTACACTCAATAAGGGTTTGGAAGTCCGACTGTGCTCCTCAGCCTGGCTGTGCTTTGGAGATAGACGGGACAAGCAGGACTGGCATGGAACAAGCATGCAGAGGAGGGCACAGGTGAGCACAGAGAGAGTCACAGTTCACTGAGGAAATACTGTGTTGAGTGGGCTGGAGGGTTTCACTGGAGACTGTGCACGCAGTTTACCCAGATGGCTGCAATGAGAAAAACTGGTGCATTTCTAACAAACAACACTGGATTGGTGAAATTGCTCAGGAGACTAAAGCACCTGCTTAAGGCAAGCTCAGGCAAGTGCAGGGATCATGGTTTGATCCCTGGCACCACATATCATGCCAGCCCTGCCCCCTGGGTATACTGAGCCATCCAAAGTCCTGGCATAGTGGCACGTGCCCTTAATCTCAGTGCTGAGGAGGCTGAAAGCAGGAGGATCACCACGAGTTTGAACTGCATAGTGAGACCCCGTACCAGCCAAATACATAATTAATTAATTAAAAAAGTGTGGGTCAGGGGAGATAGATCAATAGAATAAGTGCTTGTCTGGCAAGCACAGGGTCTGAGTTCAATCCCCAGTTCTGCAAAAAAAAAAAAAGAAAAAAAGAAACAATGTTTTCTTCCTTTTTGCTCCTTCCCTCTCTCCTTTTTATCCTCCTTTTCTTTATTTTCTTTTTTGTTGTTTCTGGGACAGGGTCTCACTGTGTAGTTCAAGCTGTCCTTGAACTCACTACATAGCCCAGTCTGACCTCAAGCTGAAACTCAGGGAAATTCTTCTGTCTCAGCCTTCCTAGTACCAGATTTGCAGGTGTACCCCACCACGCTGGGCTCAATATGTTGCCTGCAGCAGCCAGCAGATGTCGTCTTATTGTCATATGTACATTGTTATTTTGATGTGAAATCATCTTCTCACACCTATGGTTTAGTTAGTAGAATGAGAGCACTTTTTCATCTCTTTTTTTGTATTCACAACATTGAATTTATGATGTGAAAGAAACCACTTTAGTAAAGTTCTGATATTTTGACTTTGGAAAAGTTCTGGACCTAACCAGATCTTAATTAAGGGATTACAATGTTAAGTGCTCATGGGAAATATTGAAAATGGGGAGGAGTAGGCAGAGTTGGAAAAGCCATTTGGATCTGTTTCTTTTTCCACTTATTTTGTCTCTTGTGAGTCTCACTCTTTGGTAAACAGTTTGAAATTCTGTTTTGTTTCCCCTTTGAATGGTAAATTCACTGGGGGAGAAACAGATTCTGCTTTTGCCTTGTGGGCGTATGATAAACATACATAAATGAGGAAAGGCAATTTTCCCATGGAATTAGTGCACAGAAATGCATAGAAAAATTCTAGAAAGTCAGGGCATGTGGTTTCCTCTTCATTCTAAGGGCATTTGTTATGTGTGCTCAAAGACGTAATTATCTCCCAGTGTACGGAATTTCTGCTATTGTTTTAAGGAACTTGCTGGGCTGTGCCTTCAGAAGGCTCTTGTTCTCTAATCACAGTGCTGTGTACCTTGGGGTGATTGGAGAGGAATTTTGGGACAGGGTTTGATTTGTAAAGGATTCATATCTCCAGGGTAACACCTGAATTTCCATTGGTGGAGAACATTTTGTCTCCCCTGTTTGAGTCTTTGTGCTGTTTGAAAAGCATTGTGGGGGCAAATGTGCCTGAAAACATTCAGAGTCCAGGAAATGGAAGAGACAGAACCATTTCTAATTACCTTGGGTGCTTGTTCTGTGTAGTATGTACCTGCTGAGCAGGCCAGGTCACCACTCCAAATCTTGTTCCTGTTATGATTAACTTCTGTTCATGCTGGACCTTCTTATACACTGCCAGCAGCTGTTGTGTCTGTACCTAAAATGCCAGTTAGCATGGGTACAAGTTGAGCCTTTTATTTCAGTTGTGAGAATCCTTTGTAGCTTCTTACATAATTTTGTATTTTTCTTGTATGAAACCGATGTATGATAGTGAGGCCTGCTCTGCTCATTTATCTACTCTACTGCAAAGTATTTCTGGAATGGAATGGAAGTTAGTGTAACAGAGTATTTAGAACAAAGGGGATACATGGAAGTTCACATCTTGTTGTTTGTAACTTCATAAAAACTCCTAATTTTGAGTTAAAAGAGGAAGCAAGATAGGAGCTGGCCTCCCAAAAGTGAGAAAGACAGACAATCTTTTTTCTCTAGGAAACAAGAAGGACACTAAAGTGTTGATACAATGGAGAAATACATAGAGATCGTGACAAATAGAGGGAAGTTTCAGGAAAGATTATTTTTAGATTGAGTTTCCAAGGGAGTGATTCTTAAGGGAATATTAAACCAAACTCTCCAGTTTGAGTACAAAAGAAGTCTAGGTCTTGAAAGGTCCTGGGAAAAAGCAGTGACAAGACAGCGCTTAGGGAAAAAAAATTGCTTAATTAGTCCAAGTCACTTGAAGAGAAGGCTCTGGCTGCAGGAAGTCATCGAAGGGGCAAATTCTGTAAAACACAGCTTAAGAAAGAGGTAGAAGACAAATCATGGATGGCATCATTTGTCCTGATAATGATAAGGCATGCCAGCTTTCCCTCAGGCTAATAAAAACTCAGGATAACTAACTAAAAAGGAATCAGAGTGTATTGTGGCTCATAACTTCATAGTTTTCAGTACATGATCACTCGGCTTCATGGCATGGGGCCTCCGTTGAGGTAGAACACGTGATGGACCAAAGCTACTCAGCTTATAGTGCCCAGGACACAAAGACAGAGAGATACGAAGTAGCCAGAATGCCATAGCTCCTTCTAGGACCTTCCTTCAGTGACCTAACTTCTTTGCACTGGGCCCCACCTCTGAGAAGTTCCAATGTCTCCCAGTATAGACACAAACTAGGCACCAAGACTTTAAGACATGGGTCTTTGAAAGATACTTGTAACCATGACAGCAGAGCCTCTGTCAGATTTAGACCAGGAGAGGGGAAGTATATTGATATCATCATCAGTGTTAATCTATTATAGTTACTACAACTCTATATAAGATAGATAGATGAATGGATAGATAGATAGATAGATAGATAGATAGATAGATAGATAGATAGATTCCAAAACATGGCATTCCCTCATGTTTATGAGACAGAAATAGATACATATGCTTACACACACCTATACATATGTGTATTGGCACATATACACATGCACATACTCAAACTAGAATCAGCATATTTTGCCATTAGGCTTAGAGCCATTCCTATAAATTGTTATTATTAATCACACTGCCTATGATATTCCAACCTGTTTTTCAGTAGACTTTAAGATGTGATGTAGCAGTGGGGTGATGCTTCCAAGGGTCTGCCTGAGGATAATAATCTCAGACTGACACAAGCAGTGCAAGCTTGCGGCTCCTCTCTTGTTCGTTTTGCCTTTGGGCTCAGATTGTGTATTATTCTGAGATGAATTATATCCATTTGACTTATATCTTTCATTATACTGAAAGGAAAATAAACTTAACTTTAGTACTGAAACCAAACAATAACTTATGCCATGGTTATAACTATTTGAAAAAGGAAGCTGGATTCACACATAGTTTCCTGATTCCATTCCTGATAAGGAAGACCCCATCTCCAGGGAAGGGTTGTTTGCTATACCCTATTGTGGGCCTGTCTCTTCCCAGTCCTGGATCAATGACATCACTTTTCTATGAAATTACTGTGGGTTTCAGGACAGAAATGCTAAAAAGTAGAGTATGAAAATGGTGACGTTGATCTGAAGTGGTGAGGTCGGCACACAGGGCGTCTATTTTCTCATTGTCACATGCTGTTGCAGTGTGTGATGTGCTTTCAGTAATCCCTAAGAGTTTACCAACCAAAAAGGCCAGTGGTCCCCAAAGGCAGTAGGGAGCAAGCCATTTCTGCCTACATTGGATGATTTTCTTTACTGAATGCAGAAAAAGCGAATCAGGTCTTATATTAATGATCTGTTAAAGAAAATAATTTATGGATCTCTGTGATCAAATAAAAATTATACAAAACAGAAGTTAGTTCTTTCTTTTCAACAGTGTATCTCTTCAGAGTGTAGAGTACCTCATGCAGGAAACCTTGGGTTT
>PVKN010022776.1:0-15036 GCA_004027915.1 Capromys pilorides | reverse complement strand
CTCCTCCTTCCCCCTCCTCCTGTTCCTCCTCCTCCTTCCCCCTCCTCTTCCTCTTCCTGCTCCTCCTCCTCCTCCTGCTGCTCCTCCTTCCTCCTCCTCCTCCTCCTTCCCCCTCCTCCTCCTCGTCCTCCTCGTCCTCGTCCTCGTCCTCCTCCTCCTCCTTCTCCTCCTCCTCCACCTGGCGCGCACCTGAACCGAGCAACGGATTCTGGTTTTGCTCGGGAACTGAGCAGGTCCCTCCCCTCTTCCCACTACAGTACCCGGGATTGGTTTAAGCCTCGAGCAGTCTCACTCTTTTAAGACCCAGGCTCATGGTCATCTGGGTGATACAGTTGCTCCAACTGCGCTGCCTGTTTCTTATCCCTTTCTCTGCAGGGAGTTCCAGTGTAGATCTGTGTGAGACAGCCCCAGGCTTCCTTTAGTGATGAAAGCTAATGTTAGTATGTAAAAGTTCACCGAGAAATTCTGTATCATTTCCAATATTTTTATTTTATTCTCTTTAAAAATAAAAAAGTAGCTATGTTAACTGTGAAAAAAAAAAAAAAAAAAAAAAAAAAAAAAAAAAAAAAAAAAAAAAAAAAAAAAAAAACTCCATAGGGAAAACCAAACTGTATTACTTGAATAATCATGTTAAAAGGTGGTTAAGAAGGCCCTCCTTACCGTTGCTACAGGGTGAAAGCAGGTAGGGACAGGGCTGTTAGGACAGGCTTGATGGTTTTTCCAAAATCGTTTAAGAAATAATCACAAAACTAAGAGTAAAGACACAAGAAAAAAATCTTTGCTAGAGCATTAACAAGAATTTGCCCCTAGCCCACCCATTTACTCGTCGGATGAAAGCGCACGTGCTCCGAGCCCTCCCGGCCTCTTAAGTGCAGCTGCTGCTCCTCAACTGCCGCAGAACAGCTCGAGACGCGGGCTTCTGAGCGCTGATTTCTGTTCTCAAACGCTCGGAAAGCCGGCTCATGATGAGCGCTGGCTCTCCACACTTTCCGCTCATCAAACCGCAAAGCTTTTCAACGTGTGAAAGCTCGTAATTTTGCTGCTGAGAGATTGATCATCTCTCTTGAACATAATTGCGAGCACTTTTTTTTTCATTTTTAGATTTGTAAATATCAAGCAAAATGAACAATTAGCATTGTAGATCATTGCTACATAATACATTTCCTTTCAATCAACTTTCTTTTAATTATAAAGAATTTATCATAGCTTTAAATTCAGAGGAAAAAAAAAGATAAAAGAAGGGAACCAAGATTCCCCATCCCAGCCGGCTGGCGCGAGCGAGGACTTCTGCGCTGGGAACGTCCTTTAGCACAGTGGCACCTTCAGTGGGCGAGGCCACAGGGGTGTGGCCCTGCCAGAGCGAGTTCTGGGAGGGGCCGCCCTCTCTGCGTACATCTGGTGGATTTGGATGAATGCGTCCGGAGGGGGGCCCATTCTATCGTCCTACTCTTACGCCCTAAAATTCTTTCCTACTTCCCCTGCTCACCCCAGCACCACGCATGGCCCCCGGAAAACCCTCCTTCTTTTACTGCTTCTGTCCTAGAATGTCATTTAGTTGGAATCAATAGGATGTTGCCTTTGCATATGGCGTCTTTCCTCTAGCAGCACACACGTCGGTTTACCTACGTCTTTCACGGGGTATTTCTTTTTTGCATGGAATATCCACTGCGAGACACGCTGCTGTTTATAAATGTACTCCCTGAAGAACTTCTTGTACGCTTCCACGTTTTGCCCATTCCGAGCGAGTCTTCTAAAAAACTCGTTAAAGGAAGATTTCATGCGCACACGCATTTACAACTCCTTTGAGTAATACCAAGAAGTGTTGTTCTTGGACTACATCAAGAACTGTTGTTCAGTTAAAAAAAACAAAACAAAACAAAAAAAAACGTATGGAAACATCTTCCAAGGGCCCGCCAAATAGCTCAGGGGATTAAAGCACCTGCAAGCAGGCACAGGGGCCAGGGTTCGATCCCCAGGCCTGCCCTGCCGGCCCCGCCCTCAGAGCAGTTGAGACTGGGCATGGTGGCAGGCACCTATAATCCCAGCTCTTCAAAGGCTGTAAACAGGCAAATCACTAGAAGTCTGATCTAGTAGTGAGACCCTGAATACCCTGCAGGCCCTTCCCTAAAATACAAAAAAAAAAATCTTCCAAAGTGGTGTACGGATTTGCATGCACCTCAGCAGCCAGTCAGCGTTGCACGGGCCTCTTCCCTCTCTGGTGTCTGCTGGTGCCAGTATCTTGGCTCTTGGCCATTCTAGTAGAAAGGTAATGGTTCTTCACTGTTGTTATAATTCACACTTTCATACTAAAATATGACGTGAAGGATGATGTTATGTGCTTATTTGTTATCTGCGTGGGTTTTTTTTTTTTTTTTGATGTAATGTTAATTAAAGATTTGCTCTGTCCTTTAACGGGACCATTAGACTCTTTCTGTTGAATCATGTGGGTACTGTGTAGACCATGGAAAACACGCCTTTACCAAGCATGCAGTTTGCAGTCATTTTCTCCCACTCTCTCCCATGTCTTTCATTTCTGTGGCCACGTCTCTCAGAGAGCTGAGATTTTAAATTTCCCTGCATTCCAGCTTATGAACTATGCCTCAAGGATTGCACCCTAGGGCTTGTACCTAGAAGTCATCATTAACGCCAGGTTCATCTAGATTGCATTTGTAATGCAGATCTGTACTGTAATTAGTGATTTCCCATCAAAGAGTGTGTCAAGAAGACCTTCTTGCTGACTTGTTGGATGAGAGAACCGCACTTCTTTCTCAGTCTTAGAAGTAAGTTGGTTACTCTTTGGTTCTGAAATCTAGGGACTTTGGAATGTTTTCATCTCATACAGAGTGGCTTCGCTTTCAATTATGCAGTTGATTCATATAATATTTGAGCAAATCATTCTACTTATAATGTTGGTGTGATTTGTTTTTGAAAATCCTTACCAAGTGCTACTGTAAACAAGAGGACAGGCTCAGATTTCAAAATTTCTCTTGTTTCTTCTCGGAAGATGATGTGACAGTTTAGACAGCTCAGTTCAGACTGGAAGATGCTGCCGTATTGCTGGCCTTCTTCCCCACTGCATTCCCTGGATGGGTCAGTGCCACTTTTATTTTTTGCATAACTGGGAATAATTCTTGACCAAAGGTAAAGTAATTCCAAGGATGTCAAAATATGTCAAGATATAGATTAAATAAGAACACTAAGATTCCATAATGTACATTAGAGTTTTTAAAGAGCCCAGTGGATCTATATTAGGAAAAATTTCCATATTTAATGATAAGTAATTATAGATTTCAATTGCACAAGAAAAGTAATGGCTCCTTTTAAAGCATAGGATATTGCACTTTGTTTCAGGTATAAATGATTTATTTTCTCTTTTGTCTTTGGTAGAACACCAATAAAACAAAAGTGAAGCAAAAGTAATCCATGTGTTGTTTTAAAAATATATTCAAAATCTCTTTTTTTAATTTTTAGGCAAGGGTCTACAGGGTTTTCAAGGGCTCACTACTAGATCAGGCTCATAGTGATCTGCCTGTTCGCAGCCTCGCAAGAGCTGGGATTATAGGCTTGCCAACACGCCCAGTCTCAATTGCCCTCTCATTATGCCCTGGGGGCAGGCTGGCACAGCCCTTGCACCTGCTTGCAGGAGCTTTAATCCGCTGAACTATTTGGCCAGTCATCTCCCCCCTTCCCCCTTTTTCTTCTTTTGTGTGGTAAAGGAAAGCGTTCTTTTCTTCAAACATTTTTTTTTTGTGTGTGTGGTACCAGGGATTGAACTCTGGACCATGCAATAGCCAGACAGGTGCTTATTCTACTGAGCTACTTCCCTAGCACTCAAAATTTTAAGTTAACCTCCAAGCATGGTGTCTGTTGGTTACTCTGTGTGTGAATTCATTGAGAAATAACACTGTCCATAATGTTTCTTTAAAATTTTTTCTTTTTTCTCAATTGTCTTAGGCCGGCCTAATTGTTTAGTGGATTAAAGCACCTGTAAGCAGGCACAGGGGCTGGGGTTCGATCCCAGGCCTGCTGTGCCAGCCCCATCCCCTGGGCACAATGAGATGGCAATCGAGACTGGGCATGTGGTGCACCTGTAATCCCAGCTCTTGGGAAGCTGTAAACAGGCGGATCACTCTGAGTCCAATCTAGTAGTGAGATGCTGAATGCCCTGTGTACCCTTCCCTGAAATACAAAATAAATAAATAAACAAATAAATAAATTTTCTTATTTTAATTTATTTTATTTTATTTTTGGCCAGCTCATTCCTGTCCTGAGGGTCAAGCTGGCTCAGCACATGGTGCTGGGGATTGAACCGTGACAGGCGCTTTAGACTGTTGAACTATTTTGCCAGCCCTTATTTTATTTTAAAGAGAATAAAACAATAACAAAAATATAGAAATGATACAAAATTTCAAAAGAACAAGGGATTCAACAATGGTTGTCATATTGTACACTGTTGTCTTTAAAGCCGTTGTTCATATTACCAGACATAAGCATGCAAAATTGTTCAGAAATGTTAAGCATTGACTGTTTCTTTTAATAAACACATAGAAATTAGTATCACAATTATCTTAGCTGTTGTGTGTGTGTGTGTGTGTGTGTGTGTGTGTGTGTGTGTGTGCGCGCGCACCCAATTTTTCTACTCCTTTCTTTGGTCCTTTCCCACTTCCCAGTTGTTCCTTCCCATGAGCAGTTTCTTTCCCTTCCATAGTGTCTCTTGTACCTGTTCAATTTTGTTTATTCTTCCAAGTTCTTACCTGAAAGAATAATCATACAGGGAAGTAAGTGTGATGCTCACCCATGCGGGATGGTTTCATTTCACTGGTGTGCATGGCCTCTTGTTGCATCTGTTTACCAATAAAAGCCTCGAGCTTTTCTTTCTTTTTCTTTTTTTTGGCTGGACTGGGTTTAAACTCACGACCGTGCGCTTGCCAGGCAGGCACTTGTGCCACAGAGCTATCTCCCCAGCCCCTTCGAGCTTAACTTTCTTTATAGTTAATGCTCCATTGTATAAAAAGACCACTCACCTTTTTTCTCCATTCCTCAGTTGTGGGCATTTGGGTTGCTTCCAACTGGTAGAGAATTTTGGATGGAGTCATGTTACTCAAAACTTGAATGGAAATAAAACCTTGAATGGAAGCACAATGTTGTATTCATTACTGTGACATTTTAAAAAATATATTCTTTTTTTTTCTTACTGGCTTCTTTATCACAAACTAAAAGAATCAGATGCAGTTTTCACTGTTGTGTGTTTCTTATTCTACTAGCTGAGCTTTTCATCAATTCTTTATTTCCTCATTTTTTTTTTCAAAAATCGTCTCATCATCTGGATGCTTCCCTTATTTTTTAGTTTACTTTATGGCCTCTTGTTGTTGCTGTTGCTGCTGCTGATTTTGCTTTGTTTTGCTTCCACAGAAAGAGCTGGGACACTTAGCAGCTTTCCATGCCCATGGGTTCTTTGTAGCATGAAGCATGTTGAAGAAGCTTCTTCATACTTCTGTCAAACCAAGCGTGCCACACCCTCTAATTGCCTAAGGCAACGCGGCTGCAGTGTGAGCCCTCCAGGCCAGGTGGAGGCTGTGGTGGTCTGTGGAGAGGAGGATCCTCGTCCCATGAGATTCCACAGACATCCCAGTGGGTTCACAGGAGTTTACGGGAACATGAACTTCAGGTAGAATTAGGTTTTGGCTTTATTTGATGTTTGCAAGAAAAAACACCACATGACACATTAACAACGAATTCGTGGCCAGGGAACCAAAAATAAGCCTTCTGAAACATATTGAAATCATTTCTTCACACATTGTTTTCTAAAAGTCAAGTGATAATGATGAATAAAGCAATGACAAGTCACCAGAGACAGGCAGAGGCCAGTGTGACAGAGCAGAGTCTAACGTGGACCTGTGACTTCCAGCCACGGCCTTTGTTGACTTTCAGCCACGAAGCCCAGGACACAAGAGATGGAGAAGACAACAGCTTCAGGGGCGAGGGGTCAGGCGAGATGTCCACACACACAGGAACGGAGCTGCACCAAGACTCACATCAGGTACAAACCCACAGTCACAGTTCACCAAAACTTAAGCTGAAAATGCCAACAGTTCAAAGAAAGCGTGAGTGAGAGAATAGGTCCATGTGGTTGGTCTTAAAATATTTTTTTTAATGTACAAAACCAAAACCACAGTAATAAAAGCAAAGGGGACAAATGGAAGTGAAAATCATCCTGAAAATCTTCTGAATGGCAAAGAAAGCTATGGGCAGTAGGCAGAGCCACAGATATAAAATTACAGAAGCCATTCGCATCTACTCACCAAGAAGCTAAGATCCAAACTATGTGTCAAATTCAAGCACTCAGTGGTGACACAACAAATAATTCAATTTAAAAGCAAAACTGGAATCTGAATAGCCATTTCTGTGAGGACAATATGTCCATGGCCAATAAGGGAAAGAAAAAAGACTCTGCAGCAGGAATTTCCAGGAAAAAGCAGATTAAGTCTGGAATAACACACCACACCGTGGGCTTCAGGATAGCTGCTATTCAAAACCCCAAGGGTACACTGCTGGTAACAGCTGAACTTTTAGAACCATTAGGATACAGTACAGGGTTTGCCCAGAATTTTGGCCGTCAAATTGGCACATGATCCACTGACCTGATCGCTAAGAACACACCCAGCAGAAGTGGGACCAGGATGCTTTAATGCAGAGTCATTCAAAACACTGGCATTTTAGTTAATGAACCTAATTATTCATCCAGCCACATGCCCACTGATGTATAAATCCATAAAGAAAACAGTCCATTGCCACAGTGGAACAACACTCTGTGGTAGAGGTGATGGAGATACTGAGCTGAGCAGCAATCTGAATGAACTTGGAAGACCACGGGGAGAGTGCGATGGCTCAGACATCAGAAGATGCACCCTGAGGGTGTCGCTCACCTGCAGTCTGCAAAGCTGGCCTCACAGTCGCTGAGGGTGAAGGAGAACCTGCTGGCCCAGGCAGTTGGGATGAGGCTTGGAAAGGTGTTGGTAAAATGGCATAAAATTTCAGTTATCCGGGGGGAGTAAGCTCAAGAGTGGAGATGTACGGCACGGTGACGACGGCTCTGTAGACTGACCAGCTGCAGGGAAGCACTTTGTCCTCTAGTCGTTCCTTTGATTTGATCATGCTACGATAAGCTCACGTTTCTGAAACTGTTGGTCTCAGAATACCTTCTCCACCTTTCCCCCTTGGTGTTTACCTCAGGGTCTGTGCCCGGGGCTGCATTCCCAGGCACTTACTAGTGTTTCTATCCAGACAGCTCTCCATGCGGCGCTAGGCAGCCAGGCAGGACTCAAACTCCCAGTCCTCCCGCCTCCACCTCCCACAGTGCTGGGGCTGTGGAAGCCTCTGTCATCTGGCTCAGCTGTGGTCGCCACTACTTTCCTTTAGCTCTGGGTATTCATATCCTTGTTGACTCTGTTCGAAGCTCCCAGACCTGGGCAGCATATTCCTGAGCACACTGAGAGCTGCCAGCAGCCTGGTCCATTGCCGCCCCAGGCAAGGCTGTTCGTCCTTACCTGTGCTGTGCTCAGTGAGCCTCCCAGCAGCACGTGCCCTTCTGCCCTGGGGATGCTCACTGTGCTGGCGTGCTGAGGGGCTGGGAGCACACCTCACACCCCTCCTGCCACTCAGGACCCACAGCGCAGAGTTTGAGGAAGGCACAGCCTCAGACTTCTGGGAGGAAGAAGGGAGCAAACTTCATGGACATCGCTGCTGTCCTGCAGCAGGACAGAAGGGAGCAGAGCCACGTGGACTGGAGAGGGGGCACTCCACAGAGGGAAGCAAAAGGAGGAGGAGCTAACAGATTCTCCTCAACAACAATGACAGAGAACTTACAGACTCAAAAAATAAATGCACAAAGCAAAACACAAGAGGACAGTATTTAGGTCCAAGGTTTCACTGCAGCTCAGTAATTCGGGGTGAAATCCTTCCAGTGTCAGCCTCTCAGCAGAGTCCTGAGGTCTTTTCTACCACAGTCTATATTACCTCTCAGGGCCCAGACAGCTGCTAATCTCGTTTTTGACGAGGCAGATTTTGTTCTCTCGACAGTTGGCGTGAATGGGATCGTAAGACATGGAAGCTTTTGTACGTGGCTCTGTTCATGAGAACAACATTTTCCCAGGCTCACCTGAGACACAGCAGAGCACTTGATGACCCACATGGCTGACAGATCTGGTGGAGGCAGGGAGGGGCTCGGAAGGGCACGGAGAAGGGAAAGCCAGGGGGGACCCCCACATGCAAGTCCTAATTCCCCACGATGTGAGTGTCTATTATGTTTCCAAACCTACAGTAATGAAAACAGGACAATGCTGCTGACGCTGTTCTACCTCAGGGTTCTCTCAGGTCATATTTTGTCAATCTATTCAACAACTGGTGACATCGGGAGTGTTTGCATGTTGCTGACTCGTGCCTTGCGCTGTCATCAATGTCACTACAAGTCTTTGTGCAGACAGATGTATCTTCTTCTTTAACTTTTTTTATTGCTACATTGTTGGAGTGCACAGTGCTCACGCTTATGGGGCGCAGATTGGCTATGGCGGACTTTCATCTCCTTCCCTCCCAGCCCTCGGCTCCGCCCACTCTTGCACCGCCTTCCATGCTCGTCAGCTCCTTGCGCAGCCTCCAGTTATCTCTTCTGAGCACCTTCCCCTTCCTTCCCTCCCCACTGGCTGCACCTCCTGCACCCCTCACATAAACTCCTCCTGTGCGCGCCTCCGAAGGCAGGGGCCTTTGGACAGTTTCACCTTCAAGAAAGAGGTCAAATGTGCGTGAAGTCGCTTGGCCACTTCGCCTCGCCACTCACCATGTGGCGCTTGCTTAGGCCCTCACTGTGCCTTGGTGGCTCTGTTTGTCACAACACGCACTCTGCCTTGTCACTCATGCATCTCTAGTGACTCATGACACTCTGAAACTTCCATCTCTTCATTAGCCATTTACAGATCCTATTTGGTACAAGATCTGTCCCAATTTTTGCCCAGTTTAAAGGAGGGCTAAAGATAGATCTTGCTAAGTTATATGTAGAAGCCAATGAATTCAAGCTAGAGTTATTTTGAAAAGGGAAATTAGTTCTATAGGAATAATACTACCTTATTTTAGGACAAAATACATGATAAAAATTATGAAAAAAATGTCATTAGAAAAAGAGAGACACAACCAATTAAAGAATACAGTAGCAAGTCTAAAATTGACTCCTCTAGCTGTAGTCAAATAGCATTTTACAGAAATTCAGAGTGACTGAAAGGAGGAGAAATTCCCTTCCAAAATGGTATCAGCACTGCTAGGGTTCCCGTGCACAGCAAGGTAGCAGAAAGCAAATGTGACGTTTTCTGCCCATGTTCACTCACAGAGGATCACACACTTAAGAATAAAAGAAAGTTAGAAACTTTCAAAGGAAACTATGAAGCTTTTCATGACCTAGACTTAGGAAAAGATTTTCTTCAAATGAATCAAGTACCAATAATAAATTATCAATTTATAGAAGCGTCAATAGTGATAATAGCAGTAATAATAATATACAAGTAAGAATTTTAACCTGGTTCTAGGGAGGCTGTTGAGCAGCATACTGGGTGACAGTTTAGAGCAGAAGAAATGTTTTCTAATCACACATATAAAAATGGACTTGCGTGTAAAACATAAATCTCTTAAGTCTCAAAGATAACAATCAATCTTAATATTGAACTCAAGGATTAACAAGGTACTTCACTCAAGAGGATATCTCTGTATCTTATAGCAAATATGTGTTTGCTCATTTAGCTTTGATAAAATATAGATTTGGATCATTATGAAACCTCCTCACACCTATTAGATGTCCAAAATAAAGCATTGTAGTATTTATCTTGGAGAGGAAAATACCAATGGTGACAAGCAACTGAAGCATTCATATGTTCCTTGCCATTTGCAAGTGCTATGAAAACAGTTTTCATTTTCTTATAAGTGTAAATACACACATGATGTAATAATCTTACCTGTGGTTGCTTACCCTAGAAAAAAGAAAATGTATTTCAACTTTAAAAATGTATATGGATGATTATGTTAGCTCTTTTCTTATCTTTTGCAAATAGAAATAAACTAAACGCCTCTGAAAAGGTGAATAATTAAATAAAGTGGACACTTGGAGCAAGATATTATACAGCAACAAAAAGCAGGAACTGCTAGTGACCACAACGTTGATCAATCTGAGATTACGCTGAGTTCAAACAGCAAGAACCAGTCCCCAGTGACACTTCCTGTGGATTCTGGCTGGGTGATACTCATGCAAAGGGGAAGACGCACTCATGTGGAGCAAAAGAGGTGCTCCTGAGAAGTTGTGCAAGGGCAAGACACGACTACATAGGGGCAAATCGGAAACTTTTAGACCGAAGGAAGCTTTATGAGTCATATTTGCGGCACTGGATGAAGAATACATGTGAACTGTAAAATTCAGAGGACAGTGCCAGCAAAATCTGTTTTGTTTTATGGTAACTTTAAATAACAAAATTGGTTTTGACAAAAGAAAGGAAGAAAGAAAGAAAGAAAGAAAGAAAGAAAGAAAGAAGAAAGAAGAAAGAAAGAAAAGAAAGAAAAAAGAAAGAAAGAAGAAAGAAAGAAAGCAAGCAAGCAAGCAAGCAAACAAGCTTGTTCTGAGTGGTCTAGGGGTGGGTGGGAAGCAGCTTCTCTTCCCTGACTAACCCTAGAACTCCCATTTCTAGTATCAAGCTCGACCCCCTGGCTAATCTTAAAGTCGGTCTCTGTGCGTTCGAGGATCAAAGTCCCAGGGGCGGCTGCGTCTGAGCAGACCTGCTGTGCTAGCCTCCTCCACTGGGTAAAGTCTGCTCGTATCTCTGTACTGAAGCCACAGCTCCATCTCAGGGATCTGCAGCCCTCAGAGGTGCGCGCCGCCCTTTGTTCTGAGGTGCGGGCGTGAGCAGGCTCCGGGTCGGTGAGCACAGTTGGCTCCCCACGCCCCACATTCCCCTGTTCCATGGATGCTGGCTCATGATGTCCTCTCCTCTTGCTCCCAATCACCGTGAATGATGCTGCCCAAGTGACCTATTAGGAACACCAATGACAAATACTGCGCATGCCACACAACATTGTCCACACCATTACTGATTTACCATTAATTTATAGGTATGCTGCTCCCAATTGATCAAGTACCTACACAGCGGCGGATGCCCTCCTGGCCACCATCATGAACCGAAATTGTCAAGCATCTGCACACACCAAAACCACTATGGGATGGGCTGGGCTGGTCCTAGAATGGCCACAGGTTCCCCCACGCCTGCTCCCAGGACCCAGGCCCTGAAAGTGTCCTGCTACAGAGTCTGGGCTGCGTATCACTCACTTTTCCAGTGAAGCAAGAGGCTCTGTGAGGGAGAAGCAACATGGTTAGCCCACCGCTGCCTTGGATACTCCTGGCTCACTTCTGTGGGGTTCACCTTCCTCCTGAGCCACTGCCAGCTTCCAGTGTGCCCGTCCCTAGAAGACGCAGGGACATGTGGAGCAGGGATCCATGCCTCTGCTGCATGTGGTGGGCTCCAGCCAGCTGCACGGGGCCCACACTGTCACCCATGGGCCTGGAACCAAGATCCCTAGGGTTGGGTATTGGGCCAGTGATGGCTGGGGTCCATGGGTGGCGGGATCTTGTTCATTGTGCTGTGAACTCAAGCTTCAGTGAAGGAGGAAAACCAAGGCACTGCGACGGTGGAAACTCCTGCATGAGCTTTCCACCTGCCCCAGTGTCCTGATTAGGAAGAATCCCCACCCCTTGGGATGTCTCCACCTCAGCAGCCCCAGCAGGCACTGCTCAGAGGGGTGTTCTGAGGAGTCGCCTGGGGCTTTCATCTCATCAAACATTCTGTGACTTCCTTCCCTGCCCTTGGAAACCCCGAGGGCAGACTTCGCCGTGACTTCCTTCCCGGCAACCGCGAGGGCAGACTTTCCCACAGCTCTCCTTCAGCATGGGTGGGAAACTCTGGGGTTGGAGGAGGAGATAACAAGTATGGTGACAATAACCTAGAATTTGGAATTTTGAGTCTCTTACTGACAAAATGTGAACCTGATCTGACTTTATTAATCAAACTTCCTTAAAATTCTGCCCTTCCATAATGTGCTGTGTTTATATTTTAAAAGCTAGCATTAGAGAAAAAATCATTAAATAAATGTCTTGCATTTTTAACATTCACTGTACTTGCTTATGTTAGAAAATTGCATAGTTGTACATGTGAAACAAACTCCAGGTTAATTCAATCTCTCTATATTATTTAATGTTAATTTTTTTCTCATACAAAAGTCATTCTTTAAAAGAAAAATAAATAAGATGGAACGAGGAAAAAGGCCATGTTGAAGAAAAAAACGGGCTTCAACATGTACTAAGAATTTCCCTTTATATATTTCCTACACTTCTTCAGACATCCCAACGATATAGATATTACGATACTATTTTAGAGGCATACAAAGATTATACTCTATAGAGCATTCATAATTGCTCATAACCTTATGATCAATAAGTGATGTGAACTCAAGTTTAATACATTTGACTCTTATTCCTTGTGATAGAAATCTCATTAAGAACCCCCGAGAACAGCAGCTTGGATGAGTGATACCTGTCAAGCGGGACTGAACCGTGTTAGCCCCACCTGCCATGTAAGGGTTCAACAGCTAGCTGCCGATGGCACCATCTAGAGACAGGGACTTTTAAGAGACAAGTTAAATAAGAACACAGGCATGTGACTCCTGGGTTGAACCATGTCTGTAGCACTACAGGGGAGCTCGCACCCACTGAGACTCAGCGCCTTAAGCTGAAGGGTATAGGGCTGGGGAGATAGCTCAGCATTCTAAGTGCTGTCTGCCTGGCAAGTGTAAGGAGCCAGGTTTGTTCCCCAGTACTGCATGCTATGCCAGCCCAGAACACCGAGTGCGCCTTGTGGGCCACCAAAACCAGGAACGATGGTGCACACCTGTAATCTCAGCACTAGGGAGTCCTGAGACCAGAGGATTGCTGCTAGTCTAAGTTGTGTAGGGAGACCCTGTACCAAATAAATCAATAAATTGTAAAAATTGATAAATAAAGTGAAGGGTACAGAGAAAGCAAGATGGTAGGAAGGTAGGCATCACACTTCTGGTCATGAGGGGCAGACTGCAGAGTTTTTTAGCTATGGTTGTGTGGGTTTTTTTTTTTCCACCCCTTGAGTGCAAAATAACCTTGGGAATCAGAAAACATCATGTGCTAGGTTTCAAAGCACAAGGAACTTGTATCCGTCTCAGCAGGACAGACCGGCTCCACCGCTGACAGAAGCTCCGTGTTCAGGACCACCAGCCCAGAGGGACTTGGAGGAGAAGAATCACCTTCATGGCCCCGGGGAAGAGCACGGAACAGCAGGGCTAGCCCTGAACATGCTGGCCTGGGTGAGCTCTCCTTGCCGGCTTTGAGGTTTGCTAGACTGTAAACCCTCTTCCTTTCTTTGGGCTCCTCTTGTTGGAAATGTACCACCATGGTGTCCAGGATGTGTAACTTGAGTGGATCCCTAGGTCCAATGGGGCAGGGGGATTTTGCCTGAAGTGCCATCCATGTCTGATTTGGATGTTAATGGAACATCGGGCTTAGGCGTCAGTCTTGATGCTGGAATGGATGTATTTTGGATGCAACAAGGATTATCAGTGTGAGGGAGGCTGAATTGTGAGTCCCTCCAATGCTCTCAAAGCCCTAGGCTTCGGGGTGACTTATGACACTAGAGAGATTAAAAAACACATCAGGCAAAGGACATCACAGCGTGAGACCCTTGGAACTAGACAAGGGTGAGGCTTTAGAGAAACGGGGAGCGAGAGTGATCTTTGCCTCTTTCCTTCTGTCAGGAAACGTACAGCATGGGCATCTGTGGGCAAGCTGGGCAGAGAGCCTGTGCCAGGACCGAGTCCTGCAGCTGCCGCTGATGGAGCTGGGAGCGTGAAGCTAAGTGGTGGCCTTCCGCCGCGGGGCGCGTGCTAATGCCTAGGCCTGCTTCTGCTGCAGGCTCCTGGAAGAGGCGGAAGACAGGTCCTTGCCTTCCCTTTTCTCTTCTGCCTCTGAGATCTTCGAGGTCTCCTCAGATTTGGAAGCGGCCTTCAGACTGTACCAAGGTTATCAGACATAATCCAAAATCACTCCCCGCCCCTGGAAAGTTCTATATTTTGGCAGTTATATACATGGACATTTATGCTAAAGAATATTGAAGGATATAAGTTTTATGTAAGGGAATCAATTCCTATATCAATTTTCACAAAATCGCAATGCATATCTTCTTTCATTTGCTTAATTTAAGGTTTCAGCTGTACGGAGACAGCTAGGAAGCAAGTGTGCTCCTGATCTGAAATGGAACAGCGCACAGCTGCGGGCACCAGGCGGGTGAGGTGTCCACGGGCAGAGCCCAGGGTCCACAGCGGAGCCGTGGAATGAGACGAGCTCTGCCCCACGCAGACCAAGTGAGGTGTGCTGTGTGTGTGCACGTGCACACGTGTGTGTGCACGTGGGTGTATGTTGTGTGTGTGAATGTATGTGCACACTTATGTGTGCATACATATGTGCATGTGTGTGCATGCATGCATGTGCACAGTGTGCATGTGTGTAGGTGAACCCACCTACACACAAGTGCACATGTGCTTCTGCATACTTGTACTACTATCTACTGAAGAGAGGATTTTAAAAGAAATTTTCTGCTAATCTATTTTTGACGTGTCTCATAAAATAATTTCTAATAATTAGGGTAATACTTAAGAAATAAATAGGAAAGATTTTCTTAAATACTAAAACAATTTTAGTATTGTAACATAAACCTAACATGTTAGCAAAAACTTAAGAGTATGAACGTACTTTAATACTGGTTGGCTTAGGGCTCCACATTCAGACATGGTTGCTGTCCCTGTAAACTCCAGTATGTGTTTAGGAAAGCTATACTTCAATAAGCAAGAAGGTTAATTAAAACTGAGGACACTAGTGTTTTCTGTTCTACCAAGGAAGAGATTTTGAAAGTAGTGAGAGTTTATGAGCTA
>PVKN010022775.1:0-15044 GCA_004027915.1 Capromys pilorides | reverse complement strand
GATTTGGATGACAAATCAATAATGTTTGCTGGTGTTTTATGATCAGTAGTTCTACCATAATGGGTATACCCTTGGACAAATGAAGGAATTGACTCCCCTGTGAGTTTTTAAATTCTCTCCTCTATGTGTTTAGATTAGTGTTCTGTTGTCTGTCAATTTCAATGATGTCACATGTGTCTAGATATTAGAAGTAAGAAAAAAGTTCAGAAAATGCAAGAGCCCCAAGTGGATGTTTCTGTGAATATTTATGAAGCACCAGCTGTTTTCTGGGACTTGTAGTAGGCAGTGGAAGTGCTGGTATGTTTTCTTTTTTTTTAATCTTTGATTTATAGTAGAGAGTCTCATAGTGATCCTCCTGTCTCAGCCGTCCCAGCGCTGGAATTACAGACGTGCGCCACCACGCATGATTTTAGTGGCCTGCACAGCATGCAGTACTGGGAATCACACCTGGGTCCTTGCCCTTGTTAGGGCAGGAGCTTGCACTGCTGAGCTATCTCCTCAGCCCAGCAGTGCAGTGCTTTAAATCTACCAATTCTACTTCCAGTGGCCCCTGATGCTGCACAGAGCCCAGGAGGGACCTTTGCTCCGCGGAGCATCCGGAGCAGGCTGTCCATTAGAAACGTAATGGATGTGAATGCTGCTAAAAATGGACATCCTGGCTATGAAGAGATGCTCCTGCTCACATCCTGTAGAGAAGATGAACAAATAAAGCCCAGCTCCAGAAGTCACAGAGCCAAGCAGCCTGGGGCAACAGGGCAGGCTCTTGCTACTCAAGTGGGCTAATACTGAAACGATAATGAGCGTGTGAAAAAGCCCTTCCACTGAAACAGTTATGCCAGTTATGGGAGGCAGCTGACTTTTCCAGGCTGTAGCTTCCAATCAGGTTCTACAATCCTGTGTTTCTTTCGTATTTTTCAGGCCCAACTGGGTTAAAACAAACTCCTTTTCTCTTGCTCTGGAGTGAGCCGAGTCAGGCCATCTGAGCTGTGGTGGACCTTCGGCGTGGGCTGGCGCTCCGGGCCAGGGTTCAGTGCCTTTGAGCAGCACTGTAGACGTGGTTGGTGCTGAGCATGGGAAGCAGCTTGGCTCTGCTGTCAGATCATCAATAATTGGATCCTATAGTCGGTCACCGCATACTGGAGTCCTTTTCTGACTTCCACGTATGCATTTCTCCCTTCTCCGTTCTCATGGCTTTCCTGCCAGCATCAACTCCAAAGATCTGTTACTGAAACTCTGAGCTGTGTCTGCAGGTTGAGGCCTGGAAACCCGTCATGTTAGCCATCTTGCCAAGCGGTCCTTCTGCATGTTTTGTCACCTCTGCTTCAGACCAGGAGCTTGAAGGCAGAGCAATTTCTTACATAGGTTTGAATTCTGAGACCCGCCTGAGCTCCTGGCACATTTGCTAAAATATTTTTGTCCAATGAGTGAGCTAGAATTCCAATCAGAAATGTGTCAAAACAGGCGAACCTGTGAAGTTCGGCTGCCTGATCCAAAGCTGCCGGGATGATTCTAGATCATTTTATCTTTCCTCCTTCCTAAGTCAGCAGTGTATAGAACTGAAAATTTAGTGTGGGCATACCAGAACAAGTTTTTATCTTTTGGTCAAGAAAAATACTATAATGTTATTCTTTGTATTTTGATCTTTTCTGTAATAAACTTTTATGATAGTTTTATGTTTACAGAAAAGTTGCAAAGATGGCACTGAGTGTTCTAGTTTGCCCTATACCCAGATTCTCCCGGCCCTGGTCTGCAAACATCTTATCTTACTCTTATCATTGGCCACAGGAAGTGAGCAAAGATCGATATATTATGATTCACAGACTTGGCATTATCAGTAACATTAATTCTGAGGCCTCCCTAAGAGTTACTGTTGAAATCATGTAGATTTAGCCTGGCCTTAAGAGTGTGTGTCTATAACTGCAGCTCTCTGGGAGGCTGAGGCAGGAGGGATGAGAGCTTCAGCCCAACTCAGGCAGCTCAGTAGCTTCGCAAGATTCTGTCTCGCTAAACTAAAAACTGCTAGGGCTTGGGCGTGTAGCTCAGTGCAAAGGTCCTGGGTTCAATTCTGAAAACTGCCAAAAAAGCTTGTAGATTTATAAATGACAGAATATTTTAAATTTAGGGCTGGCTAGATAGCTCAGCTGACTCAAGCACCTATTTAGGCAGAGCGCAGGGACCGGGGTTTGATCCCCAGTACCACATGTCACACTGGCCCCAACCCTGGGGCGCACTGAGCCAGTGATTGAGACTGGGCGTGGTGGCACACACCTGTAATCCCAGCACTTGGGAGGCTGGAAGTAGGAGGCACTATGAGTCTGATCTCCATAGTGAGACTTTCTAGACTCTGTACTAAATACATTAAAGGAAATTAAGTCTATATTGAGTTTTAATTCTCTGTGTGAGTTCAGACTCAGAAGCTTTGAATTCTTATCTACAGTCACAGTTGTAAATATATCCACAAGTACACTAATACTTGTGATAACTAGATACTGAAACAGGCATTTCCAATGTTATTTACCTTCCGGAACCTGGAGAAAGGAAAGGTTATTTCAAAGGCTAACCTTTGGCTGGTGTACTTGCCGTGTTCCATATTAATGAAAATAAAGACTTACCTGACACAACATGTTTCATTAGACATGATATTTGTTTTAATTATAGTATCTTCAAGGAGAGGGTAATACTTTAAGCATTTAAGAGGTACTGTGTGTCATGGGCCCCAACCGATCGGGTTGAAGACCAAATAGTCAGAAGAATGCCAGCTGGCAAATATAGCTCCTGTTAATGTCTAAAATGCCCTAGAAATGTCTCCAGAAATTGCCAACTGTCTCCCAGTTTAGAAGCCCTGATATAAAGTAGTTATAACAACCTGTCATGACACTAGGAAGTCGTATATAAATATTTCTGTTAGTACTGTCATTGGTATCTTCGTTCACTCCAGTTAATTATTTCCTGTAAGTTTAGAACACAGCTGAAGAAGGCACATGAGGATTTTATCATACAGTCCAGTCACCACATGTATTAAAAATGAGGTGCCTCGTTTTGGCAAGGTTGTGGTCTGCAGGTTTATGCAGAACGTTGGAGGCACAGACCCTGTGGTTTGTTCTCAGCGTCCTTGCTGTCCCTCTCCTGCCAGCTTCCCTCCTGCCCCTGCCCGCAGCCCATGCTGTGGGGCGGACTGCAAGTGCAGAATTTGGAACTTGGAGAGCAGTTCCTGCAGGGCTCCCCCACCTCCATCCACTGCCCCTACTCTTAGTTGATTGGCTCGGCAAGGGGGAGAGCTGTGTTTGGCTCTTGCCACGTCCCCCTCATTCCCATGGTGGTATGTTATCAACATCCTGGTCCCTGTGATTTGTTCAGTTAATCTGTACATCAGGCATCTGCGATGATCCCAGCATTTGTTCTCTGTGACTTCATTTTATAGTATGTTCTGGTAGGTAAGACTTCACCAAAACATAGAGGCCAACAGTTTAATGTCTACAAAGGCTGTACTGGATTTAGCCTTCCTGTCCTGTCTAATGTTCTAGAAACAGATGCCAAAATTGGTTAAATAATCCTTATGCTGTGCATTCTAATGTATCCTTTTTCCTGTTAACAGAACAAAATTGTTTAAACCTCAAATCCATGAAAATAGAGTAATCAATGGGATTTGAGAATCATACAAAAATCTTCCACATTGGAACCATTGATCTCAGAACTTCCTGTGAAAACTTTGACCTTATTCTTTTCTCCTTTAAATCTGCTTGGCTATTCCTAGCAAATATGTATTTACTAGTATTGGCTAATTATAAAAATGATTTAGAACGAGATCCTATTGGCTGAGCTGTTGTTAAGTCTACTTGGGTAAATTAGGGACTTGACTTCAAAAGGCAGATTTTACATCCCTGTGTGAATTAGCTTTTTTATCTCCAGGATGAAATATCTGACTTTCACAACTTATAGGAGCTAAGGCTTATTTTGGCTGATGGTTTAGAAGGCTCAGTCCCAGGGTTGGCTGGCTCCAAGCCAGTCACATCGTGGCAGAAGGGCAGGGCAGAGGAGGGCTGCACTAATCGTGGCATTTGGGAAGTATGTGAGGAGTAGGGGGCATGTCAGAGAGGAAGGGGCCGAGGACAGATAAAGTCCCCAGGGTCATGCCCGAGGACTCACCCAAACACCCCCAGAAAGGTGCTATACTGATCTAGCACTCTCGCAGGCTTGTGGGTTGACAAGATGCATCCCATACAGCAGTTATGATCAGCTCTTTGATATAGGAGGAGAAAGGTAGGACCTGGTCCAATTCTTACTCCCATCTCCTCCCCAGTGTTTGTAGCATTTTGCGTCAAACACTGGGGTTTTGGAGCCAGTCTGCCTGAGTTCCATTTCAGCTGTTTCCACTGCCCAACTCCGTAGCACCTGAGCAAGTCGTGTAATTTTCAGTGCCTGGCTTGGCCCAAAAGTGGGGACCCTGAAAGCATCCAGGTTATGTGGATGTTATGAGAATTTGATGACATAGAATCCATGTGGGAAGCACTGCATACACGTTTCTAGGGGTGGGGTCCACAATAGCGTTACTCCTGCTGTCACTGCCGTTAGCAGTCACCGATAGTGTCACGCGGTTGGAGTCTCCAAGCTGAACTTAGTTTGGCTGAATTGAAATTTGACGTGCTCGTTCTCTGTGGGTGATCATGAGGCATGAAACAGAAACAACGGAACTGGGTAGAATGAAAATCCAAATTATTCCGTGTTACCCTGATCAGTCTTGTCACTTCAGAACTGAAAGCACTAGTACTGGGTGTTGTCCCACGGAAATTCCTGTTCTTCGTTTCCTTACATTTTCTTCCTAGTGCATTAAATATGTGCTGTTAAATGTATTTCAATTTTTCAAAAAAATTCCAGTATCCTTATCTAATCTGTTCTTTCTTTTAGTAATCACAGTAATATCAAATAAAATTAGAAAACAAAAAAAAATCAATTTCCATTTCTGCCCTCTTTATAGGATGGTAACTTTTATTTCTTATTGCCCCATTTAATTTATATTTATACGTAATAATTGTGATTATGGGTTTTTATTTTTTCGGCTCTTAGATTTATATGATTTCATGGACATTTTCTGTATTTCTCAATAAAATCTAATTGTTATATAATGTGTTTAACTGTTTTGGGTTTTGGTTATAATTTGCTTAAATATGTTCTTGGTTTTTAGTACTTGGTTTATTCCTAGTTTTTCAATATTATGGATGAAAAATTATCTGTAAAATGAATGGAATAGTATAGGGAGCCACAGAAGCTAGAAAATCAGTTAAAGGTGTATAGGCAGGACTAGGCCTCAATGCCCACAGCAGACAGACTACCTCAGTCCTGGGATATGCTTCCTGACTGGTTAGTGTTGGCTACTGGTCACCAGGCAACCTCGTGGCACATATTACAAACTTTCAAAAGGTATAACTAAATGACTGCTTTGTTGTGCGTTGAGTTAGTCTTGCCCATCAGGCAGACTACCAAGCACCTACCCCAGCTTTTTGTCTTCTTGTCTATCTTTCTCATTCCTGTCGCCATGTGTCCCCGGTAGAACTGTTCACAGCAAAACCAACGGATCCCTGCACAATAGAAGTGCCGTAAGGTTGCTGTGTTAAGATTACATAAGTGGACGCATAGAAACTGCGTTCTACTGAGTGACAGTGTTGCCGTGCTGTCGCTGCTCCTCCTCTCAGTCATGACCCTGTGCCACTCGGCCGGTCGTTGTTGTGGGAGCTTCCTGTGCATGGTGGACAGGTGACTGGGTGTCAGCGTCCCCGAGCCCACGCCC
Source organism: Capromys pilorides (assembly GCA_004027915.1). NCBI lineage: Eukaryota > Metazoa > Chordata > Mammalia > Rodentia > Capromyidae > Capromys > Capromys pilorides. The sequence goes on along the minus strand of PVKN010022775.1, from coordinate 9,259 downwards.
AGTCATTGCTGTGCAGATCCGTCTTCCTCTTGCCAGCCGCATCTCCAGGGGCAAAAAGGTCCCAGTTGAGAATCCCTGCCACCCAGCGTTAGGACAGCCGGGCACTTCTCTGTGTGCAGTGGATAAGCATTCATTGCAGTTACTGTTGCTGCTGGTATCATCTTTAATTTCTGGGGTTTATTTCTTATAATTTTCTAGTAACGCAGTGTCTGGATAAGAGCTTTGATTGTAGGACTGCTGACACGTGGTGAACTCTTTCTAGAGTTTAACTGTGAAGCTTCCTAAGTTTAATTCAGTGACGTGAATATCAGAACTTCCGAGATCCAGCCAGCATCTGGTTGGTTTTAGCTTCAATTTATCTTTGTTTTTTGGTTCCAGGGATTGTGCCCTGGACCTTGTGCTTGCCAGGTAGGCACTTATGCCGGTGGGCTATCTCCCTGTCCTGTAGCTTTCTGTGACTGCTGGTCAAGATGAGCTTGTTTCTTGAATTTCTGCAGTTGTAGTACCACATTTGACATTTGAACAGTCTGGTAGTGGCCTTTGTCCACATTCTTTTCTTTTAGTTCCTGTGCCATCCAAAATTTACCCTCAGTAACCAAGTCTGTATTAAGTGTTTTGGCTTGACCTTTGTGTACCCAACTCTGAAGGAGGGTTTTGGGTTGTTTTGTATTCCCCACTCAATATTTTGTTGTTTCAGATGAAAATAGTAATTGACACCTTACTGTACTATGAGACCTCTTGGAGTCTAAATGTAGGGTCCTGTTGTCTTTTTTTGTAGGTACTAGGAATTGAACTCAGGTCCTTGTGCTTATCAGGCTGGTGCTGTGCTGCTCAGCTACATCCCTGGCCTCATGTTTCCTTTGCTGAAGGACACTTTTGTGGAAAAGAAACTGAGCTTTATATTCAGTGACACATGTCAGTAGACAAACATGATTGCCTCTGGTTGAAGCACTTTTGAGCTGGTGACTTCCCTTGTAGGCGTCTTCCTGAAAGAGCTAAGGACACCATGTTAGAGGGACTCCCACATGCCGTGTTCGTAGCTGCCCAGCTCACAATAGCTAACTCTTGGGAGTGGACTCTGTCCACCAACACAGAAATGGGTAAAGAATAAGTGGCCTTCCCATAGTGGCACATTACTCCGCCTTCAAGAAAGATAAACTTGAGTCATTTTTAGGACAATGGATGTGCTTAGAGACCATAATGTTCAATGAAACAGGTCAGACACGTGAGCTTAAGTCTCATGTCTCTGTGTGAGAAACTCAAAGTACAAATGTATGAATGAGCAAAGTAAAAGCAAGATAATAGGAAGTGGACATAGTTTTTTATTTTTCCCCCTCAAATAGAAAAGGGGGCCAAGAAACAGAGGACTGAATAAAGAGGACGGGAAAAGAGTGAAGATGGGTGACGCCCACGTACCAGTTCTCCACAATGAGTGTAATCATTGGATGCTGCAAACATAGACTGAAAAATAAAAATTTAAAAAAGTTTAGGGCTGGTGAGATAGCTCAGCTGACTAAGCACCTGCTTAGGCAAGTGCAGGGGTTGGGGCTGGATGCTGGATACCACATGCCATGCCAACTCCGCCCTCAGGCACGCTGAGCCAGTGACCGAGTCCCTGGGCGTGGTGGCGCATGCCTGTAGCCTGTTGCTGGGGAGGCTGAAAACATGTGGATCACCACAAGTCTGAGACCCTGTACCCCCCCAAAAAAAGTTCCTTTGACGATGAGCCCAGGCCCTTGCTGCAAGGAGGCCCTGGCCCTCTTCTGCCTGCCCTGGCACCCTGGTGCCTGTGTGCCTTTGCCTGGGGACAAAGGGTCGGTGTCCTGAGGAGCTCACAGGTGGCCTGGGAAGAGAAGCTCTCACCCTCGGTGAGTCTGCACCTTTCCCTGGCTTTCCCGCTTCATGGTGGACTGCTGTCTTAGTTGCTTTTTACTCGTTGCTGGGACAAATACCTGACACTCAAAATGAAGGAAGGAAAGGTTTATTTAGCTCACAGTTGCTGGAGGTTTCAGTCCATATTCAGCTGGCCCAAGGCTGAGTGGAACAGGGCAGAGAGCATCCAGTTCATGGCGGTGGAACAGCAACAGTTATGACAGAGGCAACCGACCAACCAGGGCACAGAGAGCAACAGCATGAGTCTGTCTCTCTGTCTCTCTTTATATTACATTCAGGCACTCTGCCTCAACCTATCCACCTTAGGCCACATCCATAATTCCACAAGGACTCAGACCCATAATCCCATCCATACTAAAACACAATCCCAGTGGATCAAGAGTCAAGTAATCCCAGCAGTACTCAGACCCACAGTCCCATCAGTACTAAAACACATAATCCCAGTGGATCATGAGTCAAGTATCAAACTCTAGAAGTCCCCGCCCCATGATTGCATGAGGCTTTGGGGGGACAACTAGACATAAACCGTAACAACTGTAGTCCAGGAACCACTCTCTGGATGCTGAGCTTTTTCTTGGCCAACTTCCTTGGTGTCTCCTGGGGCTGCCTCCACAGCAAGCCACCAGACTTGACTCTCTCGGGATCTGCTTCTGGGGGCGTGGAGAGAGGCATTGGCCCGCTTCCCTTTGATGTTGACTGATGGGAGGAGAGGGCAAACCCAACCAGGAGAATAGGGGTCTTCCACAGGCCTTTCTGGCTGCAGGGTGGATTAAAGCCACGCCGGCTGGCATGTCCTATCCCTGCATACTGACTTCAGGCCACTTCCTCACCCCAGGACCTGTGCTCGGGGACGGCAGGGCTTTTCCTATTTGCTGCTTTCTCATATGGAGATTAATATTAGGAAGAAAAACTTTTTAAAGCCCATTTATCTGTTGCTGTCCTAATTTTGACCTTCACATTTGAGTTAATTATTAATGCCTCGGGAAAAAATTCTCAGCTTGACAGGCAGACCAGTATTAGTGTTAATTGTGGGCTTAGTCCACAGGGTTGTGCTGGAGTTAAAAACCAACCAGGAGTTTGGGAAAGAACAGACTGTTCTATTTCTGGGTGCTAGAAGGGATTTTGCAGGGCTATAAGGGAAGAAGTGACTGTTAATTACAGGTACAGCTCTGTTGTACAGCAACAGCATTGTTGTACAGCATAAATTCATTATGCTGCCACTGCCTTACTTAAATTTAAACAATAAAATCAAAGGCCAGGTGAGTCAGCAGTAGCATCCTCCTCATCCTTCTCCTCCTCCTCGCTATCCTTCTTCTCCAAGCAAATGAAAAGAACAACTGAGCCATAAGCATTTCCTTTGTTAATTTTAAAAAACAAGTTGCTTTTGGAGCTGATCTGTGAAAGTCAGCTTTGGCTGGGATGTACCACCTGGCTGCTTGTGAGTGGATGGGGTGGAATGCCGGGGTCCTGCTCCATGCAGAAATTCCTGACCCAGGCCTGGATAGAAGATGCCCTCCACACCCTGTCCAGCACCCAGCTGTGGTCTCTCAGAGACCGCACATCTGCAGGAGCGCTTGTCTGCGAGTCTCTCAGCAGCTCGCCCTGCCTCCTCTCCAGCCAAATGGTGAATGTGGTTTCTAAAAAGCTGAGGTCATTGCCAAGTCTTCCATGTCCTCTGCTGTAAGTGAATTTGACCCAGAGTGAAGGTTGGCCTGCGGAGGTTTCCCGTTTTCCGTGTGAAAATTTTCTGCCTGTGTTGTTTGTGATTAATAATGGGATAGGAGACAAAGCCAAATGATTTCATTGTTGAACACAGCCTTGAAGGTCATGAGAAACTGCCTGTTCAAGTTCGGCCTTGCCAAGCGTGGGGGGAAGGGGCTGCATAAACACCTGGGTGGATCTGGGGGCGAGGCAGAGAATGCAGAGAAGTAAGTGGCACCCTCGTCGCCTTGTGACCTGACAGTTGATTTGAACCTGGTGCGGAATTATGTTGGGTCCATACAGTCAGTACTTGGCCTCAGTGCTTTAAACAAAGGTGCACTGAGGTCCTACTGTGTGCTAGGCCGTCTGAGAGTGGGTTTGTTGTGTTAAGAGATGTATTTGAGAATTGTCTGTCAAGAGCTGTTTCTGTTCCATTTTAGATTCTATTGATTTGTTGTTTGTTGTACGATTTGCAGGCCGCAGAGGCAGAGCCCTTGCCTCGCGTACTCCAGGTCCTACCTCAGTCTGCTGTCCTGAGGAGAAAAAAAGGGACAGAAGATTTCGGGGCACATTTCTCAGGCATTTTGCGTTGGATTATATTTTCAAAAGATTTTATAGTCACATAACTGAGGAGCATATGATTTTTTGTTTTGTTTTATATTGTTGCTGTTTTTTTGAGATAGGGTCTTGCTGTGTAGTTCAAGGTAGCTTTGACTGCTGTGTAGCCCAGGCAGGCCTCGAACTCTTGGTGATCCTTCTCTCAGCCTCCGGAGTGCTAGGAATTGCAGGTGTGTGCCACTTATAATATGTCTGGCACAATAATCTTTAAATTTAAAAACAGGGAGACCAACACACACGAAGCCCGTCATCTTATGGAATTGTGTGTTTCTTGGTGTCTTCTTTCTACATGATCTCTGGGGTTTTGATGAAGAAGTTAGGAAGAGACTGGCTTCTAGTCTCCCCCTCAATGGTTTCCCCACAGGAAAGGGAGCTGAATCGAATGGCTCAGCTCTTACCCAAGCTGCAGCAGCCAGCGGTGCCAGTCCTACGCCAGAGGCCTTTGAGATGGACATGTGGAGGGAGGGCCTGTTCTTTTCACAAAGGGGCTGTTGTGAGATTCTGTGGGGGTGGGCAGAGGCATAGACTCTTCCTTTACTTGGCCCCCTTAGGATCTCTCCCTGCTTAAAACATACTGACCAAAAATAACATGACAACATTAAGAAACATGCAACAGTATTGAACTTTTATTATTTCTGTTAAAAAAGTTTTATTATATGACCAACTCTTAATTTCTTCTGAAAGAGCCATGAGACTATTTCTGTGCAGATTCAAGAAATGTTTATTATCTATTTAAGGCACATAAGGACCTACGGGAGAGAGACCAGAGAGTAAGACAGCGCCTTCCAGGAGTTAAGAATCTCCCTAGGAGTTCAATCATATAGGAGTGGATATGTGAAATATACCTAAGCACTTAGGTACCATATAAATTAAAAAAGTGAGGGTAGGGTACATTGTGGGCCAAGGAGGAACTCTAAGCACGTCATGAAAGTGTACCCCATTTGCTTTGGGGGCCCATGGGATCCTAGGAGAGGAGGAAAGTGCTCTAGGAAGAGGACCAGACTGGGTGTAGCTACTGTCAGAAGGATGGCCAATGCCACGCCATGGAGGTGCCTAGTCTTGTACTGTGTAGATACTCCTGGTCTTGAAGGAAGGCTGTAGATAATGTTTGGAGGTTCAGAGTGTGAGTGTTGTCATGATCTGCGGGAGGTTAATTTGTGTGAGATGACTGGGCAGGTGGATACTTGGGGGGCTTTTTTAGCTCCTTGAAGGAGTACTGTGCGTTGAGCTTGGGACCTCCGTGAATATCTCAGCTCTGCTCAACAATTACACTGAATTATGACAGAACTCATTGCATCAATTTGCACAGTTAAGATTCTGCTGCCAAAAGCTGAGCTCACTGCTCTCCCGAACGTAAGTGATGGAGGGAGCTTCTCTTGTCAGCTCTGCACGGTCGTTTGCCAGATCGCCACTGATGCCTGCAGAAGCTGCTCCTGATGGTGACCAGCTTGTCCCTCATGCGTCCCTGGGAAAGGTGAAAGGAGCCCCTGGGTCCCCATTTCCTTCCTGTTGGTCTGTAGCTGTGGGATGGCTCTTGTGTCATTCTGCGTGTGGTTGCTTGTCTGCGCTGTAGCCTTGCTGGGGCTGGGAAGCCAGCCTGCCTACAGCTCTGCTCTGGCTGCTTTGTGTTTCCGCGTCGGATTTTCTGGTTTTCACTTTGTGATTCCCAGGCAGGGATGGGTGGCTGAGAGGTGCTGCAGATGAAGGGGTGCAACACTGAGATGCTTTCTCTTGCGGCTTTAGGGCTCTGCTATGAATTCATAGCTTACAACAGAACAGACGTATGGTCTTACAGTTCTAGGGATCAGAAGTTGACGTGATGTAGGTCTTGTTGAGATGATGCGTGGTGCGGGTCTGCTATGATCTGGGTCTCCTGCATTCCTTTTGGAGGAGCTGGAGATGAAGGCTTCCTTGTCCTTGCTGGTGTCAACAGGCTGTTTACTTGCCTTGGCTCAGGGCCCCCTCCTGCTCAGATCAGCAGCAGAAGGCGGAGTCCTCTTAGCTGCATTCTCTGATAGTCTCTAGCTTCCTCTTCCGCTTACAGGGACCTCTGGACTCGCACTGGGTCAGCCGAGAGAATCCAAGATGATCTCTCTGTTTTATCACCATGTTCATTCTCAATCAAAATTCCTCCTGCAGCTTCAGATTCCCCTCACTACACAGCCAGAAGTAGTCACAGGCTCTTCGCGCTAGGACACAGGGTCTTGTGCAGGGGATGGCAGGGGAAGTGGGTTATCTTATTGGCCGTACTGGGTAGCTCTTCAATCTCATTTCTCTTTCCTCTTAAATAATATGTGCTCTAAGCATTTTGACTGGTGAGAAGTTCTTAGTCTCTCCTCTCATCTGAAATAAATTTTATGAGTTTCTTTTGGAAGGTGACTTACAGTGAATTAAAAAAAAATTAGATTAAAGTGTTGTGTGTGTGTGTGTGTGTGATATTATGATGATGTATGTGTTTGTCTGTAGGTAGGGGAAAAGGAATGACATAAATAATATCCACTTTAGGGACTGAGTAGGATTCAATTTCTGCAGTAGATCCTGAGGGGTAGATTTCAATTTCTCTAAGACATCAACCACTTGTAGCTGTCTACTTCTGACACTTTTGTGAACCACATGTAGCAGTGAATGTGACTTCATGTTTTCTTTCCTCAATATTGCTTGGCAGCATGTTCTTAAGGACAAATGTCCAACATGTAGTGCTCAAGTGAACTGGGGAGAAAACAGGACAGTAACCATGCTGAGTGGGGAATTGAAGTGATTTTATGAGAAGTGAAGAAGTGCAGAGGTTGATAGCAAGGTGTCCCCCTTCCCCCACCTGGGGTCCCAGTAGTGATTTGGTCTGTGAAAGGGATTTGTGTGCAATGAATTCAGATATTATTGTGGCAGCCGATGTGGTAGGCAATGGAGGTGTTATGCGCATCACATTCCCATCATGCTCTACTTCGGATATAATAACCAGACTGTGAGTATTGTGGCTGTGAATGTTGATGTGTTATAGTAGTGCAATTCTTTCTCTCTGTCTCTCTATCTCTCTCTCTTTCTCTCCTCCTTTCTCCCTCTCCTTCTCCTTCTCTCTCTTCCTCCTCTGTCTGTCTGCCTGCCTGCCTGCCGGCCTGCCTGCCGGCCTGCCTGTCTGCCTGTCTGTCCTTTTGAGATACGATTTCACTATGTGGTTCAGGCTGGCCTTGAACTCTTAAGTGATCTCCCTGTTTCAGCTTCCCCAGTGCTGAGATTATAGGCATGTATAACCTAGTAATGAAGTTCTCAACTTACTTATGAATGATAAGAGTAACTTATGGGTACTGTCACTTCCAAGAAATTTCTATCTGCTTTTTTTTTTTTTAATTTTTGAGATAAGGTCTTGCTGTGTAGTTTTGGCTGGCCCTGGACTCACTGTAACCCAGGAAAGCCTCGATCTCATGGCTATCCTCCTGCCTCAGCCTCCAGTGCATGCATCACCACGCTTGGTTCCTACCTGCATTTTAAGGAACGGTTCGTACATGAGTGAAGGATTTGTTAAGAAAAATACATGTAGAACAAAACAGATAACTCAAGTACACTCATTGCTGTATTATTTTTATAGACATGAATGAAATTTTATAGCTAAGAGCTTTTTCTCTTTCTGCTTATCACTGTATAGATAATGCCATTGTTATTGACTACTGTTTAACTTAGAATAGACTGGTTTGGAGTTTAAAGTACTTAGGGCAGTAATATTTAAAATAATTTTTGGAAAATGTACATTTCTGAAACACACTGGTGACTGTTAGTGTACAGGTAGGTTTTGTCATAGATGCCATAACAGCATAGCTGCCTACCTCCCAGCTTTTGTTTTCATATGAAATATCTTACCAGTTTTTCAAAGACAAAATTATCTTCAAGAAACAGTTATTTGTAGGGTGAGAGTCAAGGAGAGAAATTCTGGGAATGCTTTAAGTCCTCATAGAGGGAGAGGTTAGTGTTTATTCTTGCTAATCTTAATTTATTATTTTTTTTTCCTGCTAATCTTTAATGGCCTAATAATAGAGGTTCTATTAGAAATCAGAATGACATTGATGTAAAGAACAATGGAACTGACATACAGTAAATACTCAGTAAGAAATTTGATGGAGGCAGTAACCAAATAACCTGTTTGTATGTGTGTGTGAAGTTAGGCTTTCTCCCCATGAGTGCTGGGGTGGAACCCACAGCTTTTGTGTATGGTCTTTAAGTGCCCAACCCTGAGCTACTCCATCCCTGAAGTTAGCTCTTATATGATGGGTCCTTCCCCTCCCCTCCCTTGCCCTGCCCTCCCCTTCCCTCCCTTCTCCTTTTCCTTCTTTCCTCCCATCATCCCTTCCTCCTTCCCTCTGTTTTGCTTCAGAAGGGATCTATAGCTCAAGGTGTATCAGTCAGCATTTACTAGAGAAAAGATGTAATACTAGATACACAAATATGTGAGAATTTATAAGATTGGCTTATAGTATCCGCCCAGAGATCAGTTATGGGAGCATCTAGAGAATTTGTCAACACACGGGAGACAGAAGGATTCAGACCAATGTCTGGAGCTCACTACAGTGTCTGCTTTGAGTCCTTATCAGGAGGCTGGTGGGTCTATGATAGGAGGCTGAAGAGTGTGTGTCAGAAAGCTGAAGGGTCTGCCTTGGAAGCCAAACAGTCCATGCTAGAAGCTAGGAGGTTATGTCCAAGGTGAACGTGAAGACTGGGGCTCCTCTTAAGAACAGAAGCAGATCTGTTTTTCCTCAGTTTTCCCTTGTTGCATCTAGGTTATGGGCCACTCTCATCCTAGGCTGTGGAATTGCTGAGCCAAACTATTATTATTATTTATTTGCTTGTTGGTACAGGAATCGAACTCAGGACCTTGCTCTTGCCAGGCAGGTGCTGTGCTACTGATCTATCTCCCTGGCCCTTCTCAGCCAAATTAGTTGAGCTTCTCTTACTCAAGTGGACACAAACAGTCAACTATCACACAAAGAAATGAAGCATGTTTTCAACATCAAGAACTAACTCATAAATTTAACCAAAAATAAAGTTTGCTTAATGGCTG
>PVKN010022774.1:0-15000 GCA_004027915.1 Capromys pilorides | reverse complement strand
TCTTGTAGCTCTCCCAACTGAGCCAACCACACTGGCACTGAACTCCAGTTCAGGGCCCTCTTGGCTGTCCTTGGAGCTTTGGACACTCCTGTCTGTCCCTCACTCAGCTTCAGGCAGTGTCTGTCTGCAATCACAGGAGCACAGTGCATGGGTTCTTCTGCCTGGGACTGGGCCATCAGTGCCCCTCTCCCCCTGACCCTGCTAGTCCCAAATCCAGCAGACACAGGATTCTTCAAGGCCTTCATTTATGTACTGAGGACCTACAGGAACAGGTGGTCAGCTCTGAGGTGCAAGGCCAGTGGAAGAACAGCAGGAAGAAGAAGGCTGCCCGCTCTGGAGAAGACAGCAGGCCAGTGGAGAAGACCCACTAATCTGGAAGTGGACGGAGTAACCAGCTGAACAGGAGCTTTGAAGAGGAATCTGTAGATGCACAAAGTACTCAGAGGTTCCAATCAAAGGCACTGAGGGAATGCTTCAAGGGAAACAGTGGCCTCTGGACTGGGTCTTGAAGCCTGAATAGGAGCCCAATAAGCAGCAGATGGGAGACACCAAGAGGTACGAGCATTCCAGCTGACAGGAGCCAATAAGTTCTGTGAAGAATGAAAGTTCTCAGATGTGCTTAGAGCTTGGAGGGAATGGAGTAGGAAATAGGCTGCGAAATAATTGCATTGGGTTTATATCGAATGCAATAGCTAATAACAAAGTCTCTCCAATTTATCCCAACTCTGTTGGTGTCCCTTTCCTGACAACCTAGTCTTCAGAGCAGTGCCTAAGTCTTGTGAGCAGCAGGGAGCAGGCATGAGCAGACCAGGAAGTAATGTACATGAAGGAAGGGCAGAGATTTCCTGGTCCAAAAACCTCCACTTCTGTACAAACCTAGGAACAGGAAGGAGTGACTGACCTGAAATGCCACAGCAACCCCAAGCCAGTGACAGGCCGGCCATAAGCAGGTGTGGCAGGACCCAGACATTCCTTTGCACAAGGAAGGAAAGGTGATGGGCCACTAGTTCCTTGACACAATCCAACCAGGTCCAGGACAGGAGAGGACTGCTGCCTGCAAGTCTGGGAGCCACTCAGAAACCTACACTGCACTAGCATGCCCCCTCCACAAGAGATAGATGGAGAAAGAGTGGGGAAATGATCAGACTCCTGGACTCCACAGCCACTGAGGCTGTGTCATGCTCTCCCCACGTCAGATGTTCTTGTTCCACATACAGCAGGTGCTACAAGGAGCATGAGCCCTGCTCCCCTCACTCACTGTGTGACCTTCAATGACTCGCTTCCTACTCTCTGGACCTCAGTTTCCTTACCCTAACATGAGAAGGCTGGGCTAGATGATCTCTAAAGGCCTTGCTGGTCCTCAAGAGCTGTGAGAACAAGGTTCATCATAATTAGTAATAAATGCTTTGCCCCTACAAAGAATTTTTTTCCCTTTCCTAAAGCTCTTTCACTTATAATATCACCTTTTATCTGTCCAGTGGCCTGGCTTGGCAGTCAATGTGTGCAGACCCGGACATACAGCATCTCTACGCTGTAAGCAGGTCTCTCAAGCCACTTGTGCATCTAGACACACTTGAGGGAAAGTAGCTTCTGGAGTGATTATGACTGGGAGCCAACACATGATGGTACGCAGAGCAAGTTTGTTGCCCATGCTTTGAATGCTGGGAAATATGGGACTTCTCTTCTAGCGAGACAGAAGATGCTAGGGGAAAAACCTGCAACAGGCTGAGGCTGAGTTTATGGGCAGCTTATGGCTGCAAAGAATCCAAGACCTTCTTTGGTGAGAAAAAGGGACAGTGACTTCAAATGCAGGGCCTTCCCATCAGGCTCTGCTGCAAAAACCCAAGTCCTAGAGAGCTGAAGTCACCAGAGGCTTGCATATCCTCTCATTTGCACACGTGTGGCTTCCTTTGATCTCTTAAAACAAAGGTAGAGGTCCTATCCCATTTTACAGATAGAAAACTTGAGGAACAAATAGTCATGAAGAAGAGAATGTGTCTTGGAAGGCAGACAGGTTGGATGGAGCCTCTTCCCAGCTGAGTGAGCTCGTATGACCACTTGTGCTGCTGTTAGCTTCAGTGTCTCCACTTATAAAATGGCCATAAGCATAAGCGGACCTCTCTTTCAAGACTGGGATACTCTAGAGATAGTGAATATGATGCACAGAGACAAACACACAGCAGAATCTCCATAAATACTCGTGGAATGAAGAGCAGGTTTGTGGCACTTGTAATACACTGTTGAAGAAGTGCAGTGCCTGGTGGTGATGGGCCAGTCCAGGATGTGGCAGACAGTGTCCTCCTTTCTGGCTAATTGTCCCCTGAGCCTTCTCTTGGCTTTGGGCCCCTCCGATATCTCTTTGTGTGGCCTGTGCCAGGGTCCCGTGAAGGACCTCCTGACCCTTCTTTGCATGGGGATCTGCATTCCAGTCATTGTGCTCATCCAGACATCCAAGTCCAGAGCTGTTCCAAGGAAACATCTGCCTTGACACCTCACAGGGAGATAAGGACAGGAGGCTCTGAGAGGGGCAGCCACACCTCATGTGAGGTCTCACTGCCTGTGCCTCCTTGCCACCAGGTTGGTCATGTTAACAAACGAAGAAATGGAGACATGGGGAGCCTCCACCCCAGTTCCTCAGTGAACCTGCTCATCTGGGCCCCACCTGCCCCATTTCAGTCAGATTCAGTCCTGTTGGGACCTCCAAGTCAGTATCCAGCCCTATCCTGAGCCCTCCCTGGCAGGCTGGGGAGGCCCAGCTACAAGTCCCTGGGGAGCGAGACCAAGTCCACAGCTGGCCCTGGTGGTCTCTCAGGCCCTGCTGTGGGGGCAGGAGTGTGTATAAGGAAGAAATCCTAGCTGAGTCCCCAGCTGTCACCAACTCGCAGTGTGGCATTTCACCTATGCCTCGATTTCCTCATTCACTACTAAGGGCAGGGCAGCAAGGGCCTAGGTCTGTTCCAGCTCCAGGGAAACGTGCTGCGCTTCAGCTGGGGGGGGGGGGGGGGGGGCTTGTCTGGCGACCCTTCCCTTCCCCTGGTTTTCTGCAGCATCCGTTTATCTGCAGCTCTCCGGAGCTCTGTGTTCCTGCTGGTTCTCTGCCCGGCCCTTCGCCCAGGTTTTCCTGCCTGCCTCTGTATTTTATATTTCTGGACCCGTGTGTCTACCTCTAGTGTGTCTCTGCTCACACACGTACGGCTTCCCTAGGTCTTTCCTTGCCTCTGTCTCCCTTCCTCCCCCTTTCTCCGTAGTTATCTGTGCTTCCTGGTCTAGTTTTCTCTGGGGCTGGCGTGCTCGGTCTCTTCGACTCCTCCTCTGCTCCTCTCCCCTCTGCCTCTCTCCCTCCCTCATTCCCTCCCTCTGTCCTGCCCGGCTCTCCCGCTCGCTCCCCCTTGCCTCCCCCCTCGGCGCGGCTCCCCAGTCCTTATTTGGCTGGGCGGGAGGGCTGGCGGGAGGAGGCGGCCGGCGGCGGGCGGTGCGGGGCGGGCGCGGGGGCGGGCGCGGGGCCCGGCGGAGGAAGGCGGTGGGTGGTGCTGAAGGGACAGCTCCGCGGCGGCGGCGGCCCGGGGCGCGGAGCGGGTGCCCGGCGCGGAGCGAGCCAGCGCAGCCATGCCCCAGGCCGCCTCCGGGGCAGCAGCAGCGGCGGCCAGGGCCGGGGCCGGGGGCGCCGGGGGGCCGGCGGCGACCCGGGTGGGACGATGAAGCGGCAGAATGTGCGCACGTTGGCGCTCATCGTGTGCACCTTCACCTACCTGCTGGTGGGCGCCGCGGTCTTCGACGCGCTGGAGTCGGAGCCGGAGATGCTGGAGCGGCAGCAGCTGGAGCTGCTGCAGCAGGAGCTGCGGGCGCGCTACAACCTCAGCCAGGGCGGCTACGAGGAGCTCGAGCGCGTCGTGCTGCGCCTCAAGCCGCACAAGGCCGGCGTGCAGTGGCGCTTCGCCGGCTCCTTCTACTTCGCCATCACCGTCATCACCACCATTGGTAACTACTCGCCGCGCGGGGGACGGGGGCCGGGGGCCGGGGGCGGGGGCCGGGCAGTCGGAGCGGGCTGCGGCGGGGTCCTTGGCTGAGAGGGGCTGGGCGCCGAGTCCCACGCCCTGGCAGCCGGAGTCCAGTCCGGAGGATTTGTTCTGCGGGCATGGGACTCGGGGGAGGCGTCGACTGCCAGCTCCAGACCTCAATCTCGGGCCGGGCCAGCCCTAACTTGGCCCTGCCGGGCTGCGCGAGGACCCCAGGGGACCCGAAGTGTGCTAGAGGGGCAGGAACAGTCGGCGGAGGCTAGAGGAGGAGGGGTGTGGCCGGGCTAGGCCCTGAGCGGGGCGCGGGGTAGGAGCGGTGGGAGCGTGCGACTCCTCCCGGCCCTGAGCATGGGCACGGGCTTCCGCACCGGGGTCTACACCTGCTGGGCTCCAGGGCGGCACGGAGATGCTGGTGTTACTCCGTGGCACTCTAGGCCAGTCTGGATGCCTGAAACACCCTGTAACTGCGGCTGTGAGCGCTGCCTGGGGGAGTGTGTGTGTGTGCGCGCGTGTGTGTGTGTGTGTGTGTGTGTGTGTGTGTGTGTCTAGCTCCAGGAGTTTGGGTACCACCAGCCAGTGCCTGTAATTTTCTTAGGGCAGCAGAGCTGGTCCTGGAAGCCAGATAAAGCTCTGTCAGCCTCTCCACTGTCCCAGCAAAACAGTCACCTCACAGGAATGGCTCCAGCTCTCCTTTCCAAGCCAGGACAGATCATGGTGTAGGAAGCCACACACGTGCCCAGATCCTGTGATGGCACAGAGACACACGCTCAGGTGCACACAGGCGCACACGGAGTGGAGCACACAGATGGATGTCCAGCAAAAGATTCTCCAGCCCCACCTTTCACAGTGCTACTCAAGTGCCCGGGAGATTAAACACTTTGCCCACCCCAAAGACCCTATAATTCCAATCCAGCTCCACCCACCATCCCCTGTATGACCTTGGGCAAGTCTCTTTCCCTGTCTGGGTCTCCTACTCATGTCAGACAAGGAGAGGTTGGCCAAGATGATCTCAAAGGCTCTTCCCAGTCCTGACGTGCTCAGATTCTGAGATTGGGAACCCACCTTCCCCCAGAGCCCACTGGGATGCCTCCAGGAGCTGTTTCTTCCTCTCCCCCACCCCTTCTTTCTTTGACCCTCTTTGCTTTGGCTGGGCTCCCAAGGGTTCGTTGCCATTTGGCTTAGCTCATGACAAAATGGCAGTGTTTTCTTTAGAGTTGACAGGAGTCAAAGGGGTAAAAGGCAGAACTGGACACTGTTATCTGCTACAGAATTGTGTTCTGAGGTTCTGCTTCACTGGAGACCTGAGGCTTGCCCAAAGTGGAACCTGAAAGGAGCCATATTGGCCCAGCTCTGGGGTCCTGGCCCTCTCCAGAACACCCCGCTGCCACCTCCCTGGCCTTAGGAGGTGGTCAGCTATTTGGAGAATCAGACTGCATCCCTAGACCTTACATGCCTCATCCCTCTCTACTGCAGCCCATCTGTCCCCTGAGAACACCTTCAATGTGTGTGTCCAACACCTTTTTTCCATACTAACCTTCTAGGTCCAATTCAGATCCTGGCCTCTTCTTCAAAGGCCACTGCTCTGGGATCACTGTAGGATTTACTATCAACACCTGGGTGACCACTGCAGTTTCCTTTAAATGCTACGTACATGTTAGGGAATGTGCTTTGTGTCTTGAGCCACACTATAATTAATCTCCATGTGCACCAAGTCCTGTAGGTCGTGTTACTGAGCTGCCACTGCCAGCACAGTACTCAGCAGCTTCAAGCACTCAGAAAAAGCTATTGATGAGTTTAAGGTGTGTAGAAACAAAAGGCATTGCCCTCCTCCCTACCCCTGCTGTTGTTTCCAAAAGTGCTTGTGTTCTGGCCTAGGGAGATGCTAAAATCTCAGGCTAGAAGCAAAGCACACATCTGACAAGTCTTTGTACAGCGCTGGGCAAGAAGGATGATCTCAGCCCACTGCCTAGATTTGGGGTCCTCAGACTTGCTCTTCCAGTCTCTCCTCCTACCCCAAGCATCCCTGACTTTTTCTCACCTTCCACTGTGGCTGTGCCACTCAGCTAGAGGCTGGTCACATGGGGCTCTGATCTGAGAAAACCCTACCTGGGCAGTGATGAGATGGCTGGAAGGGACATATGTTAGACTGGTTCTGACCTAGAACTGAGGGTCACCGGGCCTGTCCCCCATTGGAACCTCTCCTGGGGAGTCCCACTGGGATGAAATAATGAAAGAACCTCCTATTCACCTGGTACCTTAGTGATCACAGTGCCTTCACCTCCTGGCTGATTCTCAGGCTTCACAACTCTCAAGGTGCCAGGGCAGGTACTGCTAGCTCCATTGTACAGGTGGAGGGCAGTGGGTGATGGAGAAGAGGACCCCCCCCCCAGCACCCAGCTGGTGAGCAGTGAAGTTGAAGTGGGAAGCTGGGTCTTCTGACTCCACGCCCAGTGCTCTTTTCCTGCTGATCTCTTGGCTGCTTCTTTTGCCTCCATATGCTGTGAAGCCCAGACCCAGCCGGGCCTGGCAGAGCCTCGACTTGCTTAGTGATGCCAGCTTGCAGGGCACTCTCGGGTAGCTCTGATTGGTGGAAGTTGGCAGGGTCAGACTTAGTCATTCACCTGGTTAGTCACAATCTGCACTGGCTGCATGGATTCCTCCCTCTCCCACACTCCTAGCCTCCCAACCAGGAAACCCTTGCTTCACTGTCCCCCCAAGTTCATCAAACACGAATGGAAACTCTTTCCTTGGGAAACCTTGCCCTCCCTAGCTGTTGAGTCATCAAACTCCTCCAGGCCCCAGCCGGGTCTATTCATAGCCAGGGGCTGTCAGAGCAGGAAGGGGCCTGGGGATCAGCTGGTACCACCTCCTCTCACAGATAAGGCACCAGAGGGTGAGGAGAGTCATGCAGTGGGGGCAGGGTGGCAAATTCTCACTCCCAAGCCCCCCACCATTTCACTTGTTTAGAATGTCTCTTTTTCAGTTTGTTTCTTTTTTCTTTTTATCTTTTTGTGTGTGTGTGTGCTGCAAATGGAACCCAGGGCCTCTAGCATGCTAGGCAGATGCTCTACCACTGAGCCATGTCTCCAGCCTCTGTTAGGGTTATTAAAAGTGGCAGCAGCACACCATAGTGGCAGCCACCATGACTTACACCAACACTTTGATAGACACTCTTCTTTGGATACTTCATTTGTATCCCTTCTCAGTTCCCAGCAGCCTTTCTGGATGAGCATTGTTACCCCCATTTTTTCATTGGAGGAACCTAAGGCCCTGACTCATCCACAGCCTCAGACTCAAAGCCAGGCTCTTGCCATAGTCAGAGGGCTGGGCGCTCCTGTGCCCTGCAGATGCCACTTGTTCTTTCTGCACTTCAAGAACTCAGCCCAGACCTTCATGTCCCCAAGCACTGAGGAGCCCTTGCAGAGCACTCCAGAAGCAGAGGGCTCTGGCTCCATGCCCCACAGCCAGCCGGCCCCTGGAGGCTGCACAACATACCTGTGCCAGCATCGGGCCCTCCTGGAGGCTGCCGCAGGCTCCCAGGTGCGCGCTTTCCCACTGCAGTCCCAAATGCTTGTGGCTCTCAGGCAACCAGGGACAAGTGACAGATGAGCAGGTGGAGCTGAGCGGGAAATCTGTCCTGCTCCTCCCTTGGTCACCCTTTGTCCTCAGCCCCAAAACTACATCTAAGCAGCTATCTCAGGAAGGAGTCTGTACTGTTTACATCTTTTCAAGGAGGAAGTCCAGAAGTGATCTGCCCCCTCCCAAATTACAGAATCCTATAACCAAAGAGTGAAAATAAATAACAAAATGAGATAGCAAGAGGAGCTATTAATCATGACCCACTCAGGTAAATAACTTGCTCTAGGAAACACAGTAAGTGGAAGGTACAGGCTGACTAGGACCCAGACCTTTGGGCACCCAGAGAGCAGTTCCTGTGGTCAGTCTACTCTCCTCATTTCCTCTCTGAGCACCAGTGCCTCGGATACATACCACTCCTAGGGAGAAGAGGGATAAGCCCAGGTAGGGTTATTCCTGAAGCACTCTGAATTCCCTTCTTCTGCCCATAGGCCAGCCCTCCTCTTTGACCCCTCCCCCACCAAGCCTTCTCTGCAAGGTGATATAGGATCACAGAATGCCTGGTATTATTTCAACCCACTCCTCACCCACACCAACATTCCCCCATTACAAGTTTCTTAGTCTCTCAGATTTTGTTTAATTGTTTATATAATGGGAATAATGATATCTACTTCTCTTACTGGTGTGGTGACTTGGGAGGCTGAAGCAAGAGGATCTCCTTGAGTTTGAGGTCAACCTGGGTGATATAGTGAGTTCATGCTGGTGTGGTGACTTGGGAGGCTGAAGCAAGAGGATTTCCTTGAGTTTGAGGTCAACCTGGGTGATATAGTGAGTTCAAGACCAGCCTAAACTGCATAGCAAGACCCTATCAATAATAATAATAATTATTATTATTATTATTATTAATATCTGACTCCTAGGATTGAAAGGGATCAGGAGAAGAAAGTATCTAGTATAAATATGCACTCGATAAATGGTATCTGCAACTGTTACTGTTATGGCTGTAGTTTATATATATTGTTAACCCTATAGAGGGTACTGCTACTTCCTCAGGGTCATCATGGCCAAAGCAACTTCTGTTCCTTCCCAACAGGTGGGCACCATAGGGTTGAGGGCCAGGAAGCTACCCACCCGTTTCCTTTTCTTTCAAATCCCACTCCCCTTACTCTTCCTCAAGGGTAGCACCTCCACTTCTGAGCAGGCAGATCCTGTCGGAGTAAGGGAGGCCCCCAGTGGCAGGAGAACCTATCCTAGACTTCAGGGAGGAGGTGTGGCTCCAAGTTCCACAAAGCTCTGTTTCTGGTCCTCCAAGACCCTCAGTTTCTTCATCTACAAACTAGGTGTTTGGAGCCAGAGGTCTGCATGGCCAGTGCCCACACTCCACGGCAGGGCTCAGAGGGAGTGGGCATGAGCCAGGACCGAAATAGAAGATGCACGCCTGGCCACAGTGGGAACAGGACAAACACAATAAGTATTTTCAAAGAAAACATAAACAAGCACAGATGAATGTAGTGCAAATCACCACTATAAACAGCTTTCAGCTGGCAGCACAAACGGTGAATCTGCGAGTTGATTTTGTAATAAAAAAGTAAAAACTATTTCCCCGCAGTCAGCCAACAGCAAGGCTCCAGTGAGACCATTGTCACACTAAGCAAACTTCAGCAGAGACTCAGGACGGTCCCCTCCCCTGTCTCCAGTCCCACCTGGGGCAAAGGCAACAGATGTGCACCTGCAACGGGCCAGGTGCCTCTCCCCACCACACCCCCACACCACCTGGCTCAGAGAGGTTGAATTTGCTCAGCGCCCTCGAGAGAAACGACCAGGCCTGCAAGAGTGCCTTTCTATGGAGCCTTGCCAATGAGCCCCCTGTGGAGCCCCTGCAACTCCAGATGTACCAGATGTGGGAGGATGGGCACCAGGGTCTGCACAGGGCCCTCACAGAGCTTTTAGCCCAAACGGGAACCAGAATTCTAGCTGCTGTCCTCTCCATGCATGCCAGACGGGAGAAAGGGCTTGCTGAAGGTCACACTCACAGTGATCACCAGAGCTGGGATTGCAGGGAGCCCTGTTCCCTGACCCCTCTGATAGCCTCTGGTCCTCAGGGAGCCACATGACAGATGCCTGTCGTGGCAGTCCAGAGAGCAGGCAAGTGCCCAGCTGAGGCTGCCACCTCCCAGGCTGCCCAGAATCTGTCTGTGCCCATGCAGCTCCAGGGCCTCCCAGAGACCTGCCTCTCACTGGAGCTTCCCAGACCCCCGCTGTTGCTGCTCGCCACATCTGTGCTTGCTAGAGCCACCTCAGCTGCCACCCAGGGCAGGGCCAGTCTGGTGCAGTCACTTTCTGTGGCTGAGCATCCTGGGATCCCTCTCATGCTGGGACTGACCTCCCTCCCTCACCCTCCAAGAAAGTTCATCCTTACCTCCCCTGCTTCCCCCTTCTATCTCTTCCAAGGACACAGCGATGTCCCTCAGTAAGGGGACACCAGCCACTGCAAGTGGGACACTGTCCCCTGCAATGAGTGGCCTAACTGTTCACTTAAATGTCTAGGGTCAAGCCTGACAGTCTGCATTTCTAACAAACCCCAAGGGATTTTGATGCTGTAGATCTGTAGCCCATATTTTTAAAGCTTTTTAAAAACATATTTTTATTAATTAATTATAATAACAAATATTCCAAAAATTTAAAGAAACATATAATGGCACCCTGTATTTCAAGTTTTTTAATACAACAAATGTATGAAATCATGAAGTAAGGTAGTCAGAATCCCCTGCTGTTCAGAGGAAGTGAGTTCCCTAAACAGCATCATAAAGGGGGATGATGGCTGGAGATGGAGTGTGTGGATGATCCTGGGGTGATCGTGAGCAGGACAGGGTGGGGTTGGGGTCGAACCTCTCACAGTCTGTAGGCATAGAGAAGTTGGCACTGACTCCTCTGCCCTGGCCTAGTGCACATTTTTCTGGTGAAGAAGAAGAGAAGGAGGCAGAGGAAGAGGAGGACAAGACGAAGAGGAAGAAGATAAAGGTGAAGAAGGAGGAGGAGAAGGAAGAAGAGGAAGAGGAGGAGAGGAAGAAGAAAAAGGAGAAGGAAGAGGAGAAGAGGAGGAGAAGGAGGAGGAGGAGGAGGAGGAGGAGGAGGAGGAGGAGGAGAAGAAGAAGAAGAAGAAGAAGAAGAAGAAGAAGAAGAAGAAGAAGAAGAAGAAGAAGAAGAAGAAGAAGAAGAAAGAAAGAAAGAAAGAAAGAAGAGGAGGAGGAGGAGGAGGAGGAGGAGGAGGAGTGGGAGGAGGAAGGAGAAAAAATAAAATAACAAAATAATACCTCCCAGGAGCCAGAAAGAGAGCTCAGTGGTCTAAATGCCTGCCTGGCAAACACAAGGACTGAGGTTTGATCCCATGCCGTGCCAGCCCTGGATGTGCTGAACCGGCCACTGAGATTACGCATGGTGGTGCACATCTGTAATTCCAGAGCTGGGGAGGCTGAGACAGGAGGATCACTATGAGTCTGAGCTGTGTAGAGAAATCTTGTACCAAATACATAAAATTTAAAAAAATAAAAAAATAAACACCTCCTATATTATTTTCTAAAAGTAAGTAAGGGACAGTAGTTAAGTGACCAGTTGAAAACTATGCTTTTCTCAGTGCCATTGGCAGGACCCCCATTTTGAGCAGTAGGGATCTAGATGCTAAAGGCCTGGCTTGTGAGAGTAGCCACGAGGTGTGGACTATCAGTTTGCACTGTAAGTTGCCAGCCTCCTAAGACCCAGTGGAGAAATGTCAGTGGTCTGCAGAAAAGCTTGACCTTGCCCCTGAGGAGAGCTATAGAGCCAGGGACTGAGTGGGGTGCTGTGGAGCAGGGGAAGAAGTGGAGAGGTTAAGGGGAAGGGAGAGAGAAGCAGGGAGGGGCTTGCCTTGGCTGTCGTCCTTCCCACACTCATGTCTGCCAGGGGTGCTCCTTAGATCAGTGGAGAACAGGAAGCCCAGAAGGTCAATGCAAAATGAAGAAGCTCCTCCCTCAGGGCTTCTGCCTGTCTTGGTCTGTCCAGGCTGCGGGAACAAAGGACCATAGACTGAGAGATTAAACAACACACATATACTTCTCAGTTCTGGAGACTGGGAAGTCCAAGGTCAAGATACCAGCAGATCAGGTGTCTGTTGAGGACCTTCTTCCTGGTTTATGGATAGCCATCTCCTTGCTATGTCCTCTCATGGCAGAGAAAGAGGAGTCCTCCTGTCTCTTCTTAGCTTTTAAAAACTGATGATTAATTGATTGATTGATTGACTGATTGATTGATTGATTGATTGATTGATTGATATAGGGTCTCACTACACAGTTCAGACTCACAGTGATTCTCCTGTCTCAGCCTCCTCAGTGCTGGGATTACAAACGTGTGCCACCACACCCGGTTTTGAGGCCATCAGGGCCCACCAGGTGTTCCAGGGCAGACACAGGATTGAACTTGGGTTCTTGCATTTGCCAGGCAGGCATTTAGATCACTGAGTTATCTCCCAGCCCCTATCCTTTCTTCCTGAAAAGCACTAATTCCATGGTTGAGGACCCCACCTTTATGACCTACTCACCTCCCAAAGGTCCCACCTCTATGATGGTGGTCATCTTGCTGGGGAATACAGCCAAACACATGAATTTGGGGAGACACAGATATGCGATCTATACCATTGACCTCAGCAGCAAGGACAATATGGCCCCACTCATTAGAAGAAACTCAAGGCTGTTTCTTCTTTCAAGAAGGGGTGGGGCCTGGGGAGATAGCTCCATGGCACAAGCACCTGTCTGGCAAGTGCAAGATCATGAGTTCAAACCCTGGTCCTGCCAAAAAAAAGAAGGGGCCCTAATTCCTGTGGGCTGAGTCCAGATAGGAAAAGCCCCTGAGGAGTGGGTCCCATGATCCCATGACAATGACACTCAGCAAGCTGCAGGACAAATGTAGCACAGGCTTCTGTTCTTCTGAGTCTATTGGGTCATCTGTTTGAAAACTTTAAGAGGAACATCAGCAACCTCTGAGCACTCGGAAGCAGAGACTAGTATGTCATGGGAGGGATGTGGCAGGGCATGGAGGCCATGAATCCTGCCTTCAATTATCTGCTGGACAATTCAGAATAAAGAGCTATTCTTGCTCTGAGTGTGCCCTGGGATTGAAGCAACACCAGCATGCGAAGTTAAAGCAGCCAAAGATAGAATATGCTGCCTCAAGAGGAGTTGAGCAAAAAAAAGAGGGAGTGAGCTCCCCAACACAGGGAATATACAAGCAGACCCTGGTAGAGGTCTCCTGTATAAGTTAGGTTTATACCTAACTACCCAGAGAAGTAGAACCAGTAGAACATAAACACAGATGTGCTGTAAAGAATTATGTTACAGAATCATAGGGCAGACAATCAAGTTCAAATCCTACAAGGCAGGTGGTCAAGAAAAGCAGGTTCAGCTCTCCCTAGTCGTACAAATGCTGCTAACAACAGGTAGAACTTTTTCAATTGGTCCTCAGTCTTTCAGCTTATTATGCTATGCCTACCCAGATTAAGTGGGATAATCCATTGAGAACATTCTAGATCACAATCTAGAGCCAAGCTCTGCTTTCTTTACTGTAAGACAAGTGATTAAGGACTTTAATCATATCTGCAGTTGGATGTGATAGTGCATGCCTAGAATCCCAGCACTCCAGGAGGCTGAGGTAGGAGGGTCAGAACTTTGTTTGAGTCCCACCTGGGTCACTTATCGAGACCCTGTCTCAAAATACAAAATAAAAAGGGCTCAGGCTGTAACTCAATGTGAAGACTGAGGGTTCAGTTCTGAAAGAAAAAATTATGTCTACAAAATGTTTTCATAGTAATCCCTAGATTTTTGTTTAAATAACCCAAGGGCTTTAGCCCAACCACATTGACACATCAAAAAGGCCATCATTCTACACACATATGGGAATGAGGGTGTGACCACCAGGGTTTAAGCTTCTTTCTGACGTTAAGGAACTCTGATTTCTTGGGAGCAGCTTGGAGTGTCAAAGTTCTCAGAGTGGAACTCAGGGATGCTTCAGCCATCTGGGTGACATTTTCTAAACAGAACTGGATTTCACCTTCATTTCAATTCAGTTTACCAAAATTTGCTGAGATCTCCCAAGACCACCTGCGTGCAAGGTGCCAAGAGAATGGGCACAAAAACCTAGAGCCTTCCCCTGGGAGCCTTGGGTCTAGGAGCACCATGAAAAGATGGCATGTGGGCTGACTCTAAGAGACCACTCCACGGAGGAGTCTGGGAAGGTTCCCAGGACAGGTGTGCTTTGGACAGGCTTGAACAGCGAGTGAGGGCTTCAGTGGGTAAAGATTGGCCCCTGAGAAGCTGGGGGAGAGAACAGCCCTTGTCAGTCTTGGGACATGGCCTCCAATGGATGGGTTTGAGGTGGCCAGCACTGGAGGTGAGAGGTGACAGGGCCAGCCTATGTTCTCCTGCCTGGATCCTGAGCAGCAGGTGCCCACCACCTCAGCTGAACTAACAGTGATCCTGAGGCCTCTCTCCCCTCTTCACCTGGTTTCCCAGCAGTCTCCCACTGGGTGCTTGTCCTGCCCCTCTCCTTGCTCCATCTAAGGTCCCCTCAGAGCTCACATCCATCAGCCTTATTGGTGATGTGCAGGAGCCCCAGGACAGCACCGAGATACAGGACATCACATTATCACCCAGCTTTTACAAGGACGTTTTCTATAAGGACCTGCTGCCAGAGCCCCATCTCGTTCCACATGTCCTCCCCAGGACTCATGTCTGGACCCCAAGCAGCCCCTCCCTGATTTCTGCCCCAAGCTCTAATGCTTGGCATGGACTCAGTGTCCCTTTTCAGGAATGTGTGAGGCCTCTCCTGACCATGGCTCTAATTCAGAAATGACCATCTCAGACAAGTGCAGAGAGTCACATTCCATCACAGGTCATAAGACTGTCCGTGTGGGTCTTTCGCCCAAGATCCAAACTGCCAGGCCCCATGGGGCAGGTTAGAGAGCGCAACACCAGACTCAGGCGAGGGCAGCCTCTCCTCTGAGACAGGGGCTAGTCCTCCTACCCCTGCAAAGGGACACTCCAGGACCTGTAGCTGGCAAGGGACAGACAGGTAGTTCCAGGCAGGCACCAGCCTCTGGTCCATGTAAGACATGGCTCGGTGCAGGGCCGTGTCATACAGATTTCAGACCTAAAGTGAAGCAACTGCTGTTCCCAGTGCCTGCTTCAGTTTGCATGGTCACAATCCAAGATTCCCTGCATCCAGTGTGTCTCTGGGCTGGGCTGTTATATGTACCACCTCACTGGGTCCTCACAACCCACCCCAGAGCAAGGCACTGCTGTCATCTCCGCTTTACAGACTGGGATCCTGAGGTGAAGGGCTCGGGGAATGTACCTAAAGTCATCACTGCTGACAAGTGACA